>KZ308556.1:2383266-2449287 GCA_000376725.2 Ladona fulva
AACTCTTCTGTCACTGAATAAGAAGGTAATCGATTCGTTTCTTTTAATTCTTGTGGTTGCCTCAAAAGTTCTGGATTTTAATATTTATAAAGTCAATGCATCAAAGGGATAATCGGAATTTCAATTATAATAGAAAGAAAGAAAGAAATATGTGAATGAACAATTAAAACCTAAGAATTTAAGCTCAGCCGTTGAGATGCAACACGGAAATAGCTGTTAGTTGACAGTGAAATGCACTTCTGTTGAATTTTCATATGCTGGAGAAATGGACGTAGAGCACGTAACTGAACTGACTTATAAACTTTTGGATTTAAATTTATTGTTATTATTATAAGACGCATATAATGAGTAATGTAGGTAGCTCGTTTCGTTTTACATTACTCACAATGAACTTAACCACGTTGAAACCCCTACCTTGTTATCGGTAGTTCCTGTCCCCGAGCGCCGTCGCTCCTTCAGCCCCCGCGGAAATGAAGCGAAATAAGCGCGTCATAGCTCGTAACGCAAACTAACATTCGAAATTGAACAATTTTGCGAATTTTGACGGGCGCTGCCTCGCTCTTTCGCCTATCGCATCGGGATATTTGCGTTGTCGACATCCGCGTGTGCGAAAACGCGTTCCAAGTGGATCAATCCCCACCCGCGTTCCCAATCGGACGGGGACCGACGAAAGGGGCGGGGGGCGCAAAGGGGGCGTGGGCCTCCGTTTATCCGCCCGGATGCTGGCTCGTGATAGCACCCGAACAAATTGGGCCCCGGTTATAAACTCGGACGAGTGTCCGTGCGCTCGTAAATTGAATTCAATTGAAAAGGCCATTTTTTCGCCTCCCTCTGTATTCTCCCTCTTTTGTTTTTGTTTCCCTTTATCGCCCTGGTGGCCACGCACCGCCGATTATCCCGAAAATGCGCCTTCGTTAAGTTTTCCGTCGTCATAATCCGCAGTTCCCCGCGGATTCGGTTCCTGAGGCTGCACCGTACGCTTTTTCCGGAACCCTCGCTAAATGCGAACGTAATTCGCACGTAGCCGAATGTCATCTGTTTCTCATCGCGAGCGGTTCCACCTAGCTGGAAACCCCGATAGGAAAATGCGATGCGACAAGGGGAGAAGCGGAGGACGATCTTCATTTCTTTTTTTCCTCCTTCCGGAGGTCCTGAAATGGGGAGATAGAGAAGACGTCCGACGGATGATATATATTTCAGAGAAAATCTGTTCCAGACGCGAGGAGATGAAGTAAGAAAAAAATACGAGGAGAAGGCAGTAATAACAACAAACGCGTCGCAGAAAGTTCACATCTCCGCATCCTTTCTGATTACATTTCATAACTTTTCAATTAAGGCGGCACGTCAATGGGAAACAGGAAATGAGACACTGAAAGAGGGAAGGAGATAGAGTTGAAAAAAAACTTCACCAGCAGCTAACTTTCTAGCAACAACAACTTTACACCGAAACTTTTGCCTCTCGTTTCTCCACCTCCCAGCCACAATCGCATCCTCTCTCTTCATCCCATGGCGATCCTAGCAACACACCCCATCCTCCTGTTTCACGCTCGCTACCTTCCCACTCCACCGCGCCATTCCCCCATCCATCGCCGCTCGCAGATTCAATAACGCATCCATCGAGGTAATTGGACATGATTATGGGAGGCGGAGGAGAATTCGAGGGGCGGAGGGCAAAAAGGAAGGGAAAGTGGGGTGGCGGAAAAGGTTGCCGGGAGAATGAGAGTGGAGAAAAGGTTATGGGGACGTAGAAGGAAATGAGGTTCGGGTTGTGGGGAGTGGTGGGTATGTTGCGACAAAAATAATAGACTGCGTCACCCTATGCGCTTGAGGTAAAACCCCAGGTAATTAAAAAATATGATAATTAATTTTGAAATGGCCTAGTTTTTGAAGAGAGCTATTAGAAAGATTCCTTTCGGCATGAAGAAACATGTACAGTGCAAGGTAACATTCTTAATTGACCGCACTACGAATACAGACCTAATGGGAAGTCATGTCTACTTTTTAAAGAACTTGTCGATATCTTAATTGCATATTCTTTTCAGCGAAAAAGAAGTCCTTCAGCAATTATTTTCTTGAAATTTGCATCTGAAATGAATAATTAATTAAAACGAAATGGTATAGATGACGCAAAACTAAGATGAAATTCGATATAAAACATATAAAAGTCTAGCTTGAGGTCTTATTGATGATATTTGCCAATAATTCTGAAATTATGTAAAAATCAACGGATGAAAATCAATTTAAACCCAAAGAAACCAGTAAAGAAGTTAAAATGAAGTACACGTATAAAGGTCAAGCAATTCCAAAGAAGTACATATGTATTATGATGAATAAAAATAATTTCACTAAAAATCCATCAAACTGAACTCAAAAGTTCATTCCCCACTCCGAGGAAAATTATTAAAAGATCGAAAGAAAATTAATACATCAAATATGACAGTGGCGGGTTCGTTTATCAGAAAACTTATTTCGATGCCTTCAATACGGACATCACCTAACCTTCATTTTATGTGGGTCTGGAGAACAAATTTGGCCTGTAATTGACGGGACTGCCGTAGGAGAAGTTTTTTTTTCGGAAATAAAATGGTGTGTATGGTTTAAAGGAGGAGCCCAGTAGCAGTGACGGGAGATGATGACACGCCCGCCGGACGTGACGTCATTAGCCCACTTCGGAATCAATATGGCCGACTACGTTTCGAGGGAAATTGTGCACGAAGCCTGTGAAAGAAGATTGGAGGAAGAGAGGGAAGGAATAATAACAAAATGGCAAATTGAAGAAAGAATGAAAGGGTGAAGGATGCAATGCTCGGAGGTTGATGTAAGGGAACGGTAACAGAGGGAGGGTGAAATTGGTGGATGAAGATGGAAGGTATAATGAGGGAGATGAATAGAAAAGTAAGGAGAGTAGATACTAAGGGAAATTAAAAGAGATAGAGGGAGAGAAATGTGTGGTAACATAGCTACTGATGACATTATTAAAGGATTGGAAAGATGTGGGAATAGAAGCCAGGGACAAAAAAGGAAACCTATGAAAATCAGAAAGAATTGGATGGTAGTGAAAGAAGGAAATGAGAGGAAGGTGTGAGAGGAAGGAAGGAGAGAGGGGACATGGGGGATGAAGTTGGGAGGAAATGGGAAGGTGGCGAGGGCTTATTGTCAATCCTCCGCTTTTGCTGCCATCAGCAGCAGCAGCAACAATCACGGCGGATGGACCGATTCGTGCCGACGCGTAATTATTGTTGCGGGCAAGTGAAAATGGCAGCCATGGGATTAAATGGAAGGGGACAGAGCTGAGGGGAAGTATGGGAGGGATAGGGGAGTGATTTGATTGGCGGAAAAGGGCTTTGAGGGAGCGCGGCACGAAGATTTTAGTGAGAGTTTGGAGGATAAAAGACCAGCTATCTGAGCAGCATCTTTACTTTTTATTATGGGCTTTCTACTTGAGAAGGTCATGTAAATAATGATGGCTTGATGGAAGAAGTGAATCGGCTTGGAAACCAAGGTGCAACTGAGATTTTCTGAATCTGAAGGTGACGGCAAAGTGAATATGATAATGACTATGAATTGAAGGAAACGGAAGGGGTCGAAGAAGCAAGAAAAAAATATTCAGAAACTGGATGGCTGAAGAAAAGCATTTCGGAAAATCACCGTAAAATTAGCCCCTCAGGCAGCTGCTGTTGAAAGTAAATGGTGTTAGATTTTTTTCTAAATATATGATATTCATTACTTAAAAATTTATCAGAGAAAATANATCAAATTTAATAGCTGAGGGTGAAAATTATTGCACATCTAAATTAATTGATTGTTTAACTTGTTATTTGAGGTATAAAAATTTCACCTCCAACTCTCAAAAGCCCGCAACATTAAAATACTTCTTGCTCATACAGTGAACCTACCCTCTCTGATAGGGCTTTAATGTTTAAACAGCAATATAATTCTTCCGGACATTATGGGATGTCAAAACGTCGAACGCAACGAACCCCTTCTTCCATTTTACCTGCCTTCCTACCTCATTACACTCATTCATTCCAATTTGACCCTTCACGGGCATCTAATCAACACTGCGAAACAATAGCTTCCTCGTGCTCCTTAGCATTCTCTTTCTTTGGACGTCCTACGCACGCTTTCATAGAATCGTCGCGTCTAACCTGTTGCTGTAGTATGAGGAGAGAATGAGTTGGGAGAGAGAGCACACGAAGAAATCACCGTGCACGTGACTGAGGAGCGAGCGAGCGTGCCTCTGGAAAAAAGATGAGGAAAAGATAGATAATGCTAAAGGAAGGAGGAGAAGGCTCAAGGAAAGTGTGATGAGATCGGGGGTTCATTGAGAGATTATGCAAAGCCACTGCTATAGATATAAGGCATCGTCGTTATTTGAATAATGCTAAATACATCCATGTTCAAAAAATAATCTATTTTCAGAAAAAAAATGCCGGAAAGTTGAATGTTAACAAATTAAAAAGATAGATGCAAAGAGTAATAAACAAATGTTGTTACTCCAGAGTTTTATCGAACTATTACCATGTTATATTACCATGACTGTTATTTTGAGACACATTCAGAAACAGATAAAATTGCTATTTAATTCAGAATCGTAGATAAAGGTGAACTTTTTTTAAATTCACGGAAGTTTCTTTCGGAAGGTGGCATTCCTTTGATGTCCTGGTTTTTTGTTGCAGTATTGTTAAAAGTGCTTTGCCAGCTTAGGTAATTTCACAATTGAGCCCCCGCCGGGATCGAATCCGGGACCGCTTTCACCGAAGTTGAACGCGTTGCCCACTTGGCTATCCGGGAGCCCCCATGGTTTTCTGTTTGCTGAGCAGTTAATGTTATAGTAATCAGCGATTAAAACTATAATATGGATCTGAATTAAATTATTTCCTCACTTCATTATTCATAAACATGAATAGCATCCTGACTTTGAATACGCATATGCATAGTATTCGTAGACTAAAAGGCTACCGAAGAACTCATCACTCAAGTCCGTTGACCGCAAAATGAGAAACGTTTCGACTTAGGGATCTTAATGAGTTGCTTGCAAGAAATGAAATTCAAAAGATAAATCTTCGTATGACTGTTGAATCCCGGGTTGCCAATTGAGCTCCGGAAAGAAATTACGAGGTATAATCCAATTATTCTGCCGGGCGATATTTGAGTATGCATCGGGAAATAATCCCTGGTAACGAACCACACGCAAATCGAATGGAAAGCCAGATTCACGAAATCGGCGAAATATCTTTCGGTCGTAATTTTAAAGCGGCTCAAAATCTGGTCGGTCGTTGAGATAAAATGCTTCAACTATTATTTATGAGAAATAGAGTAACATAACCAAACTAGAGTCATTATTTCCATATAGAGTGAAAATATAAACAGAAACTATTGTATGAAAATTGAGCTTTTCCTATAACATTATATGAAAAAAGTTATAACCTCCTTAAGCTTAATTTTAAAGAATTTTGCAATATCCTCGGAATCTCCATTTCTAGAGTTTTTCCCCCCTTCTATTTTTATCAAAAACCAGTACAATACATCTATATTTTAATTATAAGGTACCAGCTTGCACAGACCTGCTCGTTGGTCCAGTATTTATGTAAGCATTACGTACATTACAGGGAAACAGCAGTTGTTACATATTTTACGTGATGCTTACATACATTTTGAGTCAACAGGCAGATCTGTGCTAGCTGGGGTAATTCTGATCTCGCTTAAACGATAAAATTCTTAGATGTAAAGAAGAAAGCCTTCGTTCTATCTATAATAGAGTATAAGGTGTTAATACATTTAATCCAATAGTTTTCGAAAGAAGGGATCATTTTCAGTAAAATCGCGGCGGAATTGAGTAACAATAAACTTTTAGGGAATATAAACTGAACTTTGTTATTTGAATGTGATACAGTCATAATGCCCTGATACTTAGTCTCTTTTCGATGTGTTTATTAGGAATCTTCATTTGAATTCAAAGTATTGATTAGTTGGTCAGGGTTACTGCCAGATTCGGAAAGTTGTTACATTGGACGAAAGATGTCGCTAGCGGGCAAAGCCTACACTCTCCATGCATTGTGGAGGATATAAGCGGCGCCAAAAGAGGGCACTGAAAACCTTCCGGCACCTAGCGTCTCTTGCGGCCAACGTCAAAACTGCCAGAAGATCCATTCCAACAGAAAATGCGCGAATTTTGTATTTTTGAATTTCTTTCATACTTGTAAGCCGTGCAAAATAATGCAATGCATTAAAATGCCATGCATTATACCTTTCGAAATTTTATTTCGGACATGAATAAATAAAAAATTGTTGACCACAATTTGGAATATTGAAAAATTTCGTTTACTTTAGTATTTTAAGAGTTATGGAATATAAATTTGTTGCATAGAATAAACTGTGTACCTGAGCCAAAGTCCTCAAAGATAAAAATTACGGCCAACGATATTTGGCTACGATTTAATAGTATTTCAAAAATAGAACACAAATTCCTGAGGTGCATACTACAGATCTGTCCAGTCCAAATTTCTCCTTGCCACGTAAACGAAGCAGTTCTCTAAGATATTTCAAAAACAAAAGAGCAGTTTTAAAATTCAGCACCAGTTATAAACGTTTAAACACTTAAGTTGTAAACATGTATCTGAAAGAAACGTAGTACGTACCTTCAAGTAAAACAGAAAGTTACATAGGTATGAATTTTTCGATAATATTTTGACTAAAAGGTTGTAGGTTTCCAAAGTGTAAGAAATATCAGCCCAAAGAAAAATATAATGTTGTTAATGTACGCTTCGATATAAATATAAAAATATCACTTCTACAAAATGCTTGTTAACCTATATCTACAATCACGAACAGAAAGTGAAATGTGAATAGATATTGAAACTGCTAAGTCCTAAGGCCAATACTTATTGTAGTAGTATTCTTAAAAGTGCTTCGACAGCTTATGTAATTTCGAACGTAGAACCCCACGGGGAATCGAACCAGGTACCGCTTTCATCGAAATTGAACGCGTTGCCCACTTGCCTATTGGGAGCCCACCAATACTTATTGTTAGTAATTTGAATTATAGATTAACTCCAAGTTAGTCCATAGAACTTTTTAAAGAAATATTTACATATATATATATATATATATNTATCAAATTTAATAGCTGAGGGTGAAAATTATTGCACATCTAAATTAATTGATTGTTTAACTTGTTATTTGAGGTATAAAAATTTCACCTCCAACTCTCAAAAGCCCGCAACATTAAAATACTTCTTGCTCATACAGTGAACCTACCCTCTCTGATAGGGCTTTAATGTTTAAACAGCAATATAATTCTTCCGGACATTATGGGATGTCAAAACGTCGAACGCAACGAACCCCTTCTTCCATTTTACCTGCCTTCCTACCTCATTACACTCATTCATTCCAATTTGACCCTTCACGGGCATCTAATCAACACTGCGAAACAATAGCTTCCTCGTGCTCCTTAGCATTCTCTTTCTTTGGACGTCCTACGCACGCTTTCATAGAATCGTCGCGTCTAACCTGTTGCTGTAGTATGAGGAGAGAATGAGTTGGGAGAGAGAGCACACGAAGAAATCACCGTGCACGTGACTGAGGAGCGAGCGAGCGTGCCTCTGGAAAAAAGATGAGGAAAAGATAGATAATGCTAAAGGAAGGAGGAGAAGGCTCAAGGAAAGTGTGATGAGATCGGGGGTTCATTGAGAGATTATGCAAAGCCACTGCTATAGATATAAGGCATCGTCGTTATTTGAATAATGCTAAATACATCCATGTTCAAAAAATAATCTATTTTCAGAAAAAAAATGCCGGAAAGTTGAATGTTAACAAATTAAAAAGATAGATGCAAAGAGTAATAAACAAATGTTGTTACTCCAGAGTTTTATCGAACTATTACCATGTTATATTACCATGACTGTTATTTTGAGACACATTCAGAAACAGATAAAATTGCTATTTAATTCAGAATCGTAGATAAAGGTGAACTTTTTTTAAATTCACGGAAGTTTCTTTCGGAAGGTGGCATTCCTTTGATGTCCTGGTTTTTTGTTGCAGTATTGTTAAAAGTGCTTTGCCAGCTTAGGTAATTTCACAATTGAGCCCCCGCCGGGATCGAATCCGGGACCGCTTTCACCGAAGTTGAACGCGTTGCCCACTTGGCTATCCGGGAGCCCCCATGGTTTTCTGTTTGCTGAGCAGTTAATGTTATAGTAATCAGCGATTAAAACTATAATATGGATCTGAATTAAATTATTTCCTCACTTCATTATTCATAAACATGAATAGCATCCTGACTTTGAATACGCATATGCATAGTATTCGTAGACTAAAAGGCTACCGAAGAACTCATCACTCAAGTCCGTTGACCGCAAAATGAGAAACGTTTCGACTTAGGGATCTTAATGAGTTGCTTGCAAGAAATGAAATTCAAAAGATAAATCTTCGTATGACTGTTGAATCCCGGGTTGCCAATTGAGCTCCGGAAAGAAATTACGAGGTATAATCCAATTATTCTGCCGGGCGATATTTGAGTATGCATCGGGAAATAATCCCTGGTAACGAACCACACGCAAATCGAATGGAAAGCCAGATTCACGAAATCGGCGAAATATCTTTCGGTCGTAATTTTAAAGCGGCTCAAAATCTGGTCGGTCGTTGAGATAAAATGCTTCAACTATTATTTATGAGAAATAGAGTAACATAACCAAACTAGAGTCATTATTTCCATATAGAGTGAAAATATAAACATCTATCCGATGAATGTCTTTTTAAATCACCACGTATTATAATTTTAGCTCCACAGAAATAGTTTAAACTTCTCTTCTACTGAAACACTAAACCATTTCATTCATTATTTACTGATGTTTAAAATCAACGAAATATTCCTCATTCCATTGATCCACGTATGCCCATTCATTGACATAGGTCCATGGAATTCTCAACTTCTTCATAATTAAGGTATAGCAATATCATCGAAAACTAAAACTTAGTAACTTATACAGAGAGATTAATATGGCCAACTTCCATAACTAGTTAACATTTACCTAACAAATCCAATTAAAGTCATTAAATATAACAAACAAAATATAATGATTTTCCTTCTCGAAAGAGGCTCTAAAATATGGAATAAAATATATAAAACGTTGCCACATCCACCGAGAAATTTGAATGGTAAAGACTGAAGAACAATTCTTTTATAGTGTATTGGAACACAAAAATTTCTTTTGCATTAAGATATACAAAGCACTCGTGATATTGGTGCTTTTTGCGATTATCAAGGAAATGCTTTAGGAGGTTGAATTTTTTCGCGACCCATGGGTCGCAGAAGGTTAGCGTGACTGTAATATCTCACGGTGGGTGCAACCTTAAACCTCACATTCTCTCTTTCATTTTAAGTGAATTTGGAAAGACCATACTTCACTTCACGCTTTCTTTATTCATTTCATGATTTCTCAATTTATTTCATACTTATAACATATTCACTCGAATATACAAGGTGTTTTCTTAACAAAGTTATTCCGGCAGGGGTACCAGTATTTTAGAAAAGAATATTTTTCAAATTAAGCTGAATATTAGGAAATTAGAAAATTTACTTTAATGTGCTGATGCATTAGATACTTTCATTAATTTTATGCCCTCTTTCATTAAAGGGAATATCCGCTACTTATACCAAGATTACGACAGGCAGATAAGCTATGCGCTACAAACAATCTATATATATTACATAATGCTCTAACAATAATATTAGTATTCTGTATGAAAGATGAAGTGAACACTTGGATGAATACTCGAATGATGAAATACCAAGAGAAGAAATTTAATGTCACCTTCTAAGTCACAGGAACATACTCTGTACAATTTGCATTATTCCTCGTACATCCTGGGTTAGATAAATTCTCAAGTTAAATTTTAGCTATTATTAAGAGATTGTGAACAATTTCCTTCAGTAACTTGGTTCGTGGAAACCTATTCGAGCATAGGTAATCGAATTAACTTGAAGCACTTTACATGAAAGAAAATAATGTTTACCGTAAAAACAATTCCTGCATATGTCCTTCTTATGTTTCATTCTTGGATCTTACGATTTCTTTTGATATTTCTTTAAGTTATATCAAAATTGCCTCTAGCCTTTTAACCAACATTTTTTCCCTTTTTATTTGTGATAAGAATGGCCTGAAATTAGTGATTTAATATTCAGAGAAGTACAAAGAAATAAACTATTTTGAATGATTCGGTATGAATAGATTTCTTATTTGAAGCCCACTATTTAATTACCGAATTTAATCTAAATGATTTCGAAGATTACATTCTATTAGGGTGTAAAGAGAATAGACCGATACAGCATATGAAGTTATTAAAAAGTAACAGAATAAGACTGTGAAACGTGAAAGTATTCTCAAGGAGAAAAGCCAATAAAGGTAAATATAGATATAAGTGCTAGATTTCATAAAAAATGAAAAAAGTTAACTTCTTTAACTTTTGCAAGAGATCCAAAAAAATATTTTCTATTTGAAAAGAGAGAAATTCGTTTTAATTAAACATAAAACTTTAATGAAGGATTGCTTTTTGCACACTCTGAGTATAAAGATGCAATAATTTAGTAAAAATGTTCGCCGATTCGTCGTACAATTCAATTACGCCGGGAATAACTATGTTGGAGACTCGTACGAGAATGACTGCCACGCGATTCGACACTGACTATGGGCCTTTAATGCAGTTAAATTCCACACGTCAATTAGATTAAGACGTCACTCTGGGGATGATAACTTAGCGCTTGTCCCTTACTCATGATTTCCACGCTTATTAGGCCCATATAGATCAAAAGCCTTTTTCACCTCTGGCAGAGAGGAGAAAGAGTGAGAGAGCCTTTCTTCGCTTTCCACTCACTCCTCTCTCTCTCCCATTTCTCCACCTCCTTCTCTCTCCTCTTCCATTACTCGACGACCTCTTTGAAGTTCAGAGTCATTAGGGCATGAATAAAACAGGGCGATACCCACACTGCCACAACAGGTGCAAAGGGGAGGGGGGGCAAGGAGAAGAAAGAGTCGTGGAAGGGGTTGTGAAGAGCGTGCGATGCCATGTGCTCCGGAGGAAAGTAAGCGAGGGTTGGGACGAAAAAAGATTCCGCGAAAAACGTGCACAAAAAAGCGGCTTGCAGGATCTTTGAAGGTAGGAAAGAAACAAAATAAAGCTATTTAAGCGGAGGGGAGTTAAGGAAGGAACGGATACGTTGGAGAAATCCCGGGGGTATGGAAAAAAGGAAGTTGGGACTGCTGAAGCGAAAGAATGGGAAGTCGGAGAAGTAGAGAGGAAGAAAAGGAAAAGAGTGTTGCGACGGAAGAGAAGGAAGATTAGAGAACATACGAGTGGAAAAGTGGAGAATTTCTCATCATATGACGCGGAGGGCACTCGTATAGTTGAAAACTGAATTCTTTAAATTTTATAGATTTCAGGTCTGAAATTTTCTTTGGAAGAAAGATGCTGACGTAACAGACGAAAAGAGTATTCAATTTCTATCAACATGTCTCGATTAGAATTGGTATTCTATGGACTGTACCCATTTTAACTGCTTTCCTTATGTCACTTCGTATGATTCGCTATTAACGCCTTAACGCCTGCAAACTTCAAGAAAGAAGCATAAAGATGCCGAACTTTTTAACAGTTTATTTAAAAATATGCATTTGATGTCTTCCAGTCAAATTCCTGGATTTGATATCTTTCTGCAAAACTCTCCTTCCTCTGCTGTATGTACGAAAAGCATTTTCTATCAGTATTTCTTCCAACACCAAATCACTGTTAAATTTCTTGACTTTAAAGCTAAGCTTTACTTTAAAGTAAAAAATTGTATGTATCACAACCATGGACGCTCTACCAAAAGCCTATGTCTTCTAGCTAGGAGTATACATTTTTAAGTTGAAATAGAAATTACTTTTACCTACGAGATAGAATCTACATCTAGTTGTATCTAGATAGATACAGCGTCTATGACATTAAGATGAAATCTTAAATTGTAGCGAGTATACCTTTGAATATTTTCTGGTATTCAATGACGGGTATCTGGAAAAAACAGCACAAAGGAATTTTAAAAGCACCTCAAGTACCAAGTAGCAAAGATTAAGTTTCTTACTAACATACGCATTAAAAAAATTAACCATCAGAGAAAATAAATAAAAATTGCAGATTAAACTAAAATAATTCAGCCTTTCATAATGGTGCGTGGCTATAATGATGACATATTTTGCCGATATAAGTAATTTTCAATATAATATCAACTTTCATTAAATACATTTTCGAATCAACAGATGAAGATATAATCCACATTTAAAGATATATTCCATATTTTTGTTCTGGAAAAAGCTCAAAAAATCCGTTGTTTGCAAGTTAACCAACAGTGAGAATCGCAGCCTTTGAGAACCCCCACAAGTTGAAATTTTCCAACGATTGGTTTACTTGCAATCAACGGCTTTTCGGAGCTTTCTTCGGAATCGTAATTTATTAATACAGCCGTGTTTCTTTTCTCTATAGATATCCTTATCTGTTACCAAGATGTATCTTGACGAAAGAAGGGAATCGTTAGAATGAAGGTAAAGATTCTTAAACGTTAAAACTGTAGACAATAGATGATGCATTTTGGAATGTTATTGAACAATAAATATAAATGCATAATTAATATTATTCATTGAGACCGACCAAATGCTATGAGAACATTTAAGGAATTAACTACACCACATATTTCTAATTTTATTTTTAAAAACGTTTTAATTGAAGGAGGATTGGCCTACATACTGGCCTCCGGAAACTGCTAGTTAAATTAATATCTGTATATCGGATCGTAATCTTTAGATAAAAAGTTTTAAACGGCCTGTAGTGGAATATTTCGCTTCTAATATTATTAACGAAAGTTTTGGGAAAATATACATGTATTTTTTTCTCGTGAAATTTTGAATGTTCTATTTTATCCACATCAAATAATAATTTAGTATTATAAGCAATTATTCTACGGTACACTAAGTTCCATAAAACAAAAAGGAAGAATTCTAGAATCGATTTCAATAAATTTTGGAAATTGTATAATATGTTTTGTGGTTAATCTCGGCCATAATTAACTCAAATCTCTCATGGTACTCTTAAATAAATTCATAGTTTCACCTTATTTTACCAGATGTGCCATTGATATCCAATCTAAAACTGGGAATGAAACTTTCAACACATAGATACTTGTTTTTCCACAAAGAAAACAAAATTTAAAATAATTCTAATCGGAGTACTGATTTCGGAATTCACTTTTTCCTTAGTAAAGGGAGAGTGAGAAATCCACCTCCCTTTCAATAAAAATGCCATTACGCTAAGAGATTGAATGACAAAGACCGAATACGTTTTTTATTCCGCTGGAATCATTAGCCCCACTTCCTCGCTCATGTTCTGTAATCAGGCAGTCGAGAGAAAAACGGACAGCATGCGGCCGACCAATAGCTGCCCGCTCTTTTCTCATTTTTTCACTCTATCGGACACGTAACTTCCGTTTAACACGAACAATCACAGTATTAATAAATCGCCGTGGTCATTAAGGCGACGTACATGCTTTCCGCCGATTCCCTCATTTTCTGCGCCCATCGGAAAATTGTAAATTACATCGCTCGCATTTGTTCTATCCATTTTTCAGCGATCGATTCCGGCTCCTAACACCGGAATAGGTACTTTCTGGGCCCATTAAAATCACTTCTACTCTTCCGATGGGAGCCATTATTGGTCCAGGCATAAATAAACGACTACGACAATTACACCAAGAGGTAAGTTTATGCTGCAGTTGGGCGACAATTCAGTTGATCAAATCCGTTTCGGTATTAGCAGAGATCTCGGTGAAACATCAAATGTACCGCATTCACCATCGGAAAGTTTCGCCGTGATCGTCGAACAAATACTTCTCTCGTAATTAGCGATGTGAGAGCCTGTTATGCAATTCCGGTAATTGCAGATCATGTCGTTAAGATAAACAATGGGAGTTATTGCAATGACCAAAAAATGGAAATTGAACAGAGAACCTCATAGAAATAGAGTCAATCTGAGGAAGGTCTACGTTGAAACATCATTTGATATCAATTCAGCCTGTCAAAATTCCTAACCATGACTAGCTGCTATTAGTCAACAAGAACATATGAAACCTCAAAACATACGACGATATGCCGTTCAAGAACAGAGCGTATGGTTACGTTATATTTTATATGAATTCTATATAATTCATAGAGAATGGTATGTCAAACTTAGCTGGACACTTTCCTTTTCCTTGGAATGTAACCGGACACCGTTTTTTGTATATCCTTTACATTTTGGCCTTTACAGAGGATTATATTTTATCTTCTATTTACATGTCTAAAGCACAAGAATATAATCCTAAACTACTGAGAGTTTCATAATGACCTCAGCTGTCGAGGCACCTTATAAAACTACTACTACTGAGAGTGAACTATTGTTTCTATATTTCAATCATAGCTTAGATAGCTTTAGTTTCAAATATTCTGTTCCTGTAACCAGAGAAAATATTGAAGAATTATATAAACTGTAAAAATAAACTAATAAATATTACTATCAACTAATTAATAAATATTTGGTAAAAATAAACTAATGACTATTATGACTTTATAAATGAACGGCATAATATCTATCGAAGCAAACACGTTAAATGGATGTGTGTTCCAAAAACGTGTTCACCGTAATAGTTATGAATTTACTCCTAAAATGATTAGTATAATTTATTATTTTGTCTTTATAAAATCCTTTATTTCTATTCAACATAAGTATATACAACGCCAAATTCAAATAAATACTCCTATCTCATGGCAAGTCTCAATATCGGGGGCACTAGGAGGTACGAATTAGAAATGTTCTCAGAAGACTCGTGTTTATGAGGCGAATATGGATTTGGCTTGCGAGAGTCCTTGGCAGATGCACCGAAAAGATAGAAGAAAAATTACACCCTACATTCATTACGGCACTAGTTGAATATGCAACAAGCGATTTCGAACCATTTGAAACGGATGTTAAATGCACGACGGCGGCGTACGCAGAGGGCGTCCGCTCGTCTGCAAAATCTCCGCACCTCACGAATGCTCAAATTACCGCCGCCGTCGGAGTCTACTGTACGGATAAGACACGCCTAGAAGTTTTTTTTCCGAACGCAAATAGATGTGCGTTCAGAGTGCTTGCGAATGCGGAGTGAAATTGGATAGGAGACAAAAGAGACTTGCTGCTAATTTAGCACAGCGGGTGCTTTGTGGAGCATGATAGCGAGCAACAGAATCCGTACGTATGCGCAAGACCTTTTAACGAGCCGCAAAAGGGGCAGAGGAGGGAGAAAAACAAAGAGTATTCGTGCGTACGAAAAGCGGCGGCCGCAGTAACCGTGTTGCGACGTAGTTATTGGGATCTACTTCTTTTGTAAAATTCGAGTCAGAGCACCAAAATAATCAATCAAGTTTAAATTTAGGAAGGGAAACTGCAAACGTCCGGCGAGGACGAGAAAGGCATTGGTGATTCGGATAGTAACCCTCTTTTTCTTGCATTTCGCGTTAGGAAGGTTCTCGCGGAAACTCGAAGGTGTTAACGAAGGCGTTAGGTAAATTAACGAGTATAGGTAAGAACGAGTTTGGCAAGTACAGATGATGGAGGACAATTACAGTTAGCCCTTGTCCAACGATCGCTTAGTTGGAGATGCTAAAACGTAACATAGCCTTCCGGATTTCCACTTAAATGATTAAATTCCCAAAAGGTTGGTGTACTTAATCTAGAAGAGACACTTATAAGCATACATTGCCAAATAAATCTAAATGTATGTTTATTTAAATTGTATAGACATCTTACTTAGCAAGCGCTTTGACCTTTGATGGTAACCAACCCTAAAACAATTTTATACCAGCTATTTTCATGGAATAATTGAAATTATATAACATATTTACGCTAGAAAAACTCTTTTTGTGAGTCTGGTCATTTCGCTTTAAACTAAAGTGAGAATTAACATTAAAGGGTAATGAATGGGAGTCAATGCTTTTGCTTAATTCATCGTCATTCTATGAAAAATACAGAATCTGCTAATTTTATGATGCCCTTGTTATCAAGAATGACTGTCTTGTTGATTGAAAATTGCATTGAATGTAAACATCAACGCCTAAAGCCATATACTATCTACTTGCTAATATGTCTCAACAGGAGACGTATAAGAAAATCAACTTTTTCTAGAATATCGGGGAATGGCGAGTAATAGGCCAATGCTTTTCTCTTAAGATAATTTCGAGAATTAAAATTGCCATCAACAATAGAAATACAAAACAAACCTCATTTCAGTGATTTTTATAAATCTTTCTCGTAACTTATCCACTTTTTCTGAATTTTAGCTATCATTCGTGGAAAAATAATATACTGAAAATAGAACTGGCTTCAGCGAAGCAGCTATAATCAATGATGCATCTCACCAAATCTGTGTAAATGTGAATTGGCAATAGTAAACGTCGTTTTGAAACAATTAGCAACTCAGAAATACTTTTAGCCAAATATAAAATGAAATTTAATTATAGAAACGCAAAAGTAATAATGAAGGACGAACGCTAAGATACTTGGAAACTTTGATATTCATCTACAAAGTTATCTTCGGGAAGCGCTCCAAGAAAACCGAAGTAAAAAAAAAACAAAGCCACCTCTTCACTTCTACCCTTAAACGGAAATTACCATTAAACCTATCCAAATTTGTTTTTCTACCTTTGCCGAGACTTTCTTCTCTGGAGCATAAGAATCCTGAACGGGTGGGGGTCACATTCATCACCGGGCAGCGAGAAAGGGATTCTTCGAAGAACGAAAAGAAAACGGGGATTTGGGAGCTTCTGGCAACGTGGCGAGCGATAATCAACTTGGAATATTCCCTTATCTTGTGTGTCGGTGGAGAGGAGGAGAGGCAATTAGTTATGCCCCTTTCTCTTATCTCCAGTGAGCGAAGACGCACAGCCGACAAGAGCGAACGCTCGATGCAGAGAGAGAGAGATACTGAGAAAGATGGATGAGGGAGAGGATAGTTACCACGGGGAACGATTGATGGTGAGCGCAAAAAGGAAGTATTGATAGGGAGCAGAGATCGGCGGGAGAGAAATGTCTGACTAGAGAAAGGTCAAGGGTCGAAGGGAGAGCTGAATAGGCGGCAGATTCTGAGCATCGGACAAGAGACGCAGAGGACGGAAATGGATTGATCGAGCCAAAGGTAGCGGTACAAAGAGAAAGAGTTACGGGTCGAGGCTGATCGAAATTTATACGGGGGGACGTACAAGCGACACTTTCATACGTTGAAATATTAAACAAAGTCGAACATGAGTACGCCTTAAGTCTCATTAAACTATCTTACTCGATTGTCTTTTTATGTCTATTGGCGATTACCTCCATATTATTCGTTATAAAGATTACATGTAAACGTAGGTAAGAGATATCTAGAAAAGCAATAAACATGAAGGTTAATACTCGCCAAGTATAATTGTTTTAAAAAAGGATATTGCAAAAGGGTTTTTCTCTTTTCATTTTGGAGCAAAAGTGAAAGTGACTCTAAATGAGTTAAATTTGAGCAAATCTAATGATAATGAATGATAATATTAAAACGAGTAATAAGGCGAAGTGCTGTTACAGTTTAACATATTTTATAAAATATTCATACACATTCAGCGATAATACATATCACTCAACACTAAATATTAATATTATATGAGTTCAAAATAGCAAAAATATGCTTATTTAACTCAGAGGGGCTTTAACTTTACGCGGTTTCATTATAAGTTATCTTCCTACCTATAGAAACTTGCAAGTAGTTCAAGGGCGTTGTTTATTTTGGTTGGTTGTTTAAGTTGGTAAAGTTCAAAGAGTTCGTATTCAATCAAATCGTCTTAAATATAACCTGTGTAAAATGTATTCTCAGGCAAAATAGTAAAGGATATGCAATTTACGAAGAAAACCCTGACGGATGAATCTCTTCATCCGAAAGAGCATTCAGAGAATACAATTGTCACAATATTTCATATGGTCATAATCCTAAATCTCCTATGGGTGCACAAAAGATCCAAATATTCAACAATTTCTTTTACGATAAAAAGTTTTATGACATGGTAGAAAATTATTGTGCGGTTAACTGAATGAAAGATGACGATGGATGGATGAAAAACGACTTCAAAGCGGGCGAGGGTTAGGGTAATCAGACTTGGAGAAACTGAAAAGGTAAGTGCTCGCTTATCTTTCCAAGAAAACCAGGATTGGAGACAGCAGCGAAGAGGGAGGGTATAAAGAGAAAAGAGAGATAGGAAAGGGTGAAAAGAAAGGAAAGGTTGCTGTCGTGAATGGAAGTAAAAGATAGGAGATAGCATGAGAGTTGAAGGAGATTTGCAAGGAGGGGCTGGAAGAGGATATATAAGTTGAAATGTGAGGGTGTGCGTGAACAGATAATTTCCGGAAGAGAAAGGTAAAAGGAATCGGCAGATAAGGTTGAAATAAGCCACTCCGCAATAATTTATTTTAAATAAGGTCCGTCACTTAACGGTGGAATTGAAAAGCTCGACTTTTTAAAGATAATGTCGCTCACAGAAGAAGCGATGCTTAGCAAATCCTTCTCAGGAGGAATTGCTTTTGTTTGAGTTTGAAACCAGCGCCGAAAGAGTTATTGATTGTGGACATAATTCAATGTTTACGTGAAAACGGTTCAATTGCCAATAGTATATGGTTTACCATTATTTCACCCTTTTTAGAATTGTAGAAACTAGAACCAGGCTTGAATGATTAATCAAAATTCAATATAATACCTACAATAAAACCATATGATAAACTATCATTGCCTATTTAAATGGGAACTTTCTTTGTAGTATGACGTATTACCTTTTATGAGCAATGAGTTGCAATGACTTCTCTATTTCCAATGTAATTTAACACCGAAATTTATTCTTTTGTTATAGTTGGCAGCAATGAATTTAGATTCCATCAAATATATGTTATATATGAATAACGAGTCATGAGTCCTGTTTTTCTTCCTCAGTGCAAGTTAAGTTCAGATTATACGCTAATAAGAAATACATAGATTGGTATTGTAGAAAAAATATCAGCTTTGGGAGCTATTTGAGAACTTGATGCTTCAAACTAGAGCTATTAATTATTTATACTTGAATCTGTTTCCATCTGAATATTTCCAGTGATTATGTGGTAATAACACCCACTTGAAGAAATAGGACGTGTTTATTAAAGAGGAAAAATTATGAGCTTTCTTAGGGACTTTTAATGGATAGTTATGCGACGAAAAACGAAAACTCTCCCATAAAATTTAAGATAAGAAATTCTCATTGCCAAACTTTTCGGTTCCAAGAGTTTCGTGATTATAAGGTGTATAACGCTCTCCATATCTTTTATTTCTGCCTTCTGGTACAGATAAAAATCCTTACTCTTTCGAATCTTATCTGATATCTGAAATCTTACGATATCAATTGCCCTCCCTTTCTTTACATTCATTCGGATGTCGCCCTAGTTTCATTGTGTTATCATTCAGTTAAATTTCTTGTCTTTCCAATTATACCCGATACGCCGCATTTTCTGATCTTATCTGAAAACATAATTTTCTGAGCAACATAACCCCATAAATATCGTGTGGCGTAGCCATAAAAGGCAGCATTTATTGATTTAAGCTATATTGAATGATTTTCCCTTTTATTGCTTAACTCATTTAGCGTTGGTGTGCAGTCACGGACCCAATTCCGTCCTTGATTCATGTACACAAAGTGTGCGAAAGCAGGGAAACGTTCGCTATTTTAATTATAATTATTCGTAAGAGCAAATACTAATTTCAAATGCTAAATTACTAAAAACCGGACATTTATTCTCATCTTCCCTCATATTCCCTAAAATTTCATTTTAGTTTTTATAGGACATTTTTCAAATATTTATTCCTGCAATTTTTCTATATTTCATTTTCGAAACTTATCGTCAATATTCGAATTTCAGAAAACATTACATCATTAGATTTTTCTTATACATTCACCATTTTTCGGGAAATGCAGTTTTCTTGATGGATCTGAATTGAAAGATACCTTTCATACATTTCTGAACATTTCATTTTATAAAAGTCTCTCATCACCTCTCACTAAGTGCCACCTTCTTTCACCACCTGAGTCTCATACACACCATTCCAGAATAAGTAATTAGTTCCCACAAGAATGTCCAAATTGAAGTTATAACATTAATACCAAAACAATAGTCATGAAGATGAAAAGATCATTGGTAATTGAAAATACGCTTAAATTAGAGAATGTTACGTCGAATTGAATGAGTACAAAACTATGATCAACCACAGAAATTAGGAGTAACCTCCAAAGTTTTATCAATTTGTTTTGTGAATGTTTGACATGATGTAATGACCTGGACTACTCGAAGATGATGCAAAATATTACCTTCGAAGAGGATTTGGAGATTAAGTATAGAGAAGAAACTAAAATATCTTGATATATATTACCTCAAATGGCATTTGAAGGAGAATTTAGATGGTTTATAAACATGAATATATTTTCGTTAAATCAGCATGAAACGATTACTGCAAGAACACCTTCACTAAGCAATAATATTCTGCTCAAAATATCAGATCTGAAAATGTTTTAGAAGCTCCTAGTAGAATTCACAATTCAAAATATAATTTTCATTCATATTTCAGCACTTAAGCAAAGTAAAACACAACAACCATCAAAAATCCTTTTCTTTGCTTAAAGTTACTGCCATCAGTTGCTCAATTTTGTTTTACTTTCACATAAATAATTGTAGTTTTAACAATTTAAATAATTTCTCTCAGAATGCAAATAAAGTTATTTTAGTATAAGATCGCTCCTTGCACCTTTACGTTCACGCGACTATTAAGCGTCACAGTTCTTTTGAAGGCAATTTAAATTTTTTATACACGTGTATTTCGAAAATCCATTTAGTTAATCCCGAGCTTTCATTTATTCTTTTGTAAAGAATGCAACTTTTTCATTCCAACTCTCTTCAATTATTCATTCGTACTTTTACCTTTTAAAAACCAATTACATTAGACGCCAACTCAAGACGAGGCTTTCAGCACTCTCGCCCACCTGACAGGGGAATTATTTCAAGTGTAATTATTTCGTAAAATATATATTAAACCTTCACAAAAGTCGCTCGTACTCCGGTGAACAAAAACAGTGCACCAGAATTGGCACGCTCACTCTTAGCCTTTCAGCCGTAAATCTCTTGGCTCTCACATTTCTGTTGGGAAAAAAGAAGGGCTTCCAGAAACAAAAAGAAACAATAAAGAACGCTCTCGACTCCGATGAGCCCGTCACATCAGGCAAACGAGTGGAAATGATGAAAAGCTAAAAAGAAACGAAAAGAGATTGGCAGAGTGTGTAAGACCGTGGAGGGTTTTGCAGACGAAAAAGAAAATGGATAAGAAAGAGAACAATCAGGAGCGGAGTGTGCGATTTATAGGGCTCAAATAATGCTTCTCCGTGAACTGGTATTTACTCGCATATTCCCCCATATACTAACCCTCCTCCTTATTTAACATTCACACTGTTTCCCGGACCAGACATGCACGCGCCATCTAGCGATTCACGTAGCGAGCACCACCACCCAACGTAATTAGCAGTCATCGCCTATCTTAAAGGAAAAGAAGGGGTCGCGAACAAAAGAGGAGGAAAGTACGAGGTAGACAAAGTGTTCGGAGAAGAAGCGAGGAGGAGGAAGGTGAAAGATTGAAAGTAGGTCATGGGAGAGAACGGGTAAACGGAGTCTAAAGCTGTTGCTAAAGAGGATACGTTTACGAACTGCGTTGGCTTATTTCTGCTAAATAACCCTCTTTCATTGGAATATTTCCATTTATTTACATCCGCAATTTCATCCTAGAACCGCTAAATATAAAGAAGAGATAAAATAGTAATGGAATGTAAAGGTGATATTGCGAAATCTGTATCAGTCACTCACGCCAGCAATGTAATACCATTACGCACTGTTGCATTCAACTGGATTATGTATTATGTAATTCATTTACCAAGAGGGTATAATGCAAACAACTATGCTAAAATCAACTGACAAGTTTACACGTTGCGGTGAATTCGGAAAAACCCATCATAAACGTCATTAGCGCTAAACAATTTTGTGATATAGATCGAGAATACCCATTTCCATAAATTTAATTCGACATTTTGGGCGTAAATAATTATGACAAAATCAGCAAAGTATTAAAATCTTTCAGATCTGAAAAAAGAAAGATGGAGTTATTCCTCTGTACCTCATTCGTTTTCTACAACGTTGAACATTAACGTGATTCACGACTGTAATACATATTCAGTAATAAGACTTCAAGAACTTAATAAGAGAATAAATGGGACCACATTCATATTCAAAAATATAGCGGGAAAATAAAGCTTTAGAGAATCGAAAGAGTGCTATTTAACGAGAACGGACATTTATGTATCGCAGTATCATAAAGAAGGTGTAAAGGCGAGATTTTGACCGGAGACGCAGATGATTTTAAACTTAAACGGAATACTTTAAAAAACGGATGTCTAAAAGCACCTGAATTTTACTTGTGTATGACTTTCGATCAAAAGGAAATTTTTCTTACTTTTCTTCCATGCTACCAAATCTTATACTTTACTGAAAAATTGATTAGTGGGTAAAGATTGGAAACATTATCTACCTGTAAAATTTAGTTATTTTATCATTGATTACAATTAACAGACTTGCATAAATAATTGCTATGCACAAAAAATTGACGAATCTCAGACAGGCGAAACATTTTTGAAACGAGGTAAAAATGATCATATAAATTACTACACGAGAGCATCTGTTCGCTTTCTATTATAATAAGCTACTGAACATTTTATGGTCTACTTATACCTTACTAAATGTATATAATTGCCCGTGGTTGCTGAGTGATTAGCGTGCTAGAGTTACAAACCTAAGTTCGGTTACGGAGGTTAACCTAGGTTACGGATTGGTCGTATTTGTAAATAATAATAATTATTAAATGGATTTAATTCAAATCAGCTTCATGTTTCCACTAAAGAAATACCATTACGTATTATAAGAGATGAGATAATTCTTCCTGAGCAGCAACATTCATAGTAAAAAAATAATGCAAGAATACAACATTGCAACGAGTGACTCAAATTCATACGGCACAGTAACATATACAACGTGCGACGGTGTTCTTCATAACGAACTTTGAGGAATACTGACATGCGACATGGGTATGTCACCAAACAAAAATGAGCACCTAAGCAATTGAACTAATTACATTATAACGTGAATCAGATGAAAAGAGAAACGATCCTTCCTTAACGACAGCAGCGACACAAAGCGGTAAAG
The DNA here is from genome assembly GCA_000376725.2 of Ladona fulva. Taxonomy (NCBI): domain Eukaryota; kingdom Metazoa; phylum Arthropoda; class Insecta; order Odonata; family Libellulidae; genus Ladona; species Ladona fulva. The sequence goes on from KZ308556.1 coordinate 2,406,634, forward strand.
AACGTCAGCGCAACATGGAAGGAAATAAATGAAAATGAGGGAGAGGAATAAGGGATAGCGGCAAACGTGAAGGAGTGGAGCAGGCAATGGCGGTGACGGGCAGCCGAGTACTCTTGGCTATTGTGTGAGTGCGCTCGAAAAGGGAATGCGTGCGAGCACGAGGGTGCCTAAGAGTGAAGGGAGGAATAGGTGAGGGGGAAGGATTAGAGCACGGCTGGGCTGCGTGGGTGGCTGCAATAGAAAAAGCGAGAGTTGAGAGAGGGGGGGCGGAAGTGGGAAGGGGTGTTTAGCGAGCGCGGGTGTGGAGTGGCCAAGGTGAGTGGACAAGGGCGAAGCGGGAGGCGGGTGAATGCGCTCTAATAGGGGAGCGAAGCAGGTGTTCCAGGCGGAAGGAGGGGGCGAAGTCGCCTGCAGATGGAAAATGGGAGGGGTAAAGGAGCGCGGATTTGGCATGTATGGAGATTATGCAATACAAATGTCGGAGAGGGCGAGAGGAACGGAGAAGCACATACATCCGTTATGCGCAGCTCGATCCTTTTTTACGTGGATAACGTTTGTATAAAGAGATATGGCAAAAAGATTTACTTCGTAGGTAGGGATTGTGCCGTTGATCCTGCAAGATGGGAAGGAATATTTTCCGGATTTTTACGAATAGGTTAGGCAGAGATGAATATTTTATACGGAGTTCAGAACTACTTGCAGCGGGTCTCTCCTGTCTGAATAGACTAGGAAATATTGCCGTTTCTGGCGGAGTAAATCCTCGTTAGAACGAAGGGATGGATTGGTTTTTGTTGTNTAGAAAAAGCGAGAGTTGAGAGAGGGGGGGCGGAAGTGGGAAGGGGTGTTTAGCGAGCGCGGGTGTGGAGTGGCCAAGGTGAGTGGACAAGGGCGAAGCGGGAGGCGGGTGAATGCGCTCTAATAGGGGAGCGAAGCAGGTGTTCCAGGCGGAAGGAGGGGGCGAAGTCGCCTGCAGATGGAAAATGGGAGGGGTAAAGGAGCGCGGATTTGGCATGTATGGAGATTATGCAATACAAATGTCGGAGAGGGCGAGAGGAACGGAGAAGCACATACATCCGTTATGCGCAGCTCGATCCTTTTTTACGTGGATAACGTTTGTATAAAGAGATATGGCAAAAAGATTTACTTCGTAGGTCGGGATTGTGCCGTTGATCCTGCAAGATGGGAAGGAATATTTTCCGGGTTTTTACGAATAGGTTAGGCGGAGATGAATATTTTATACGGAGTTCAGAACTACTTGCAGCGGGTCTCTCCTGTCTGAATAGACTAGGAAATATTGCCGTTTCTGGCGGAGTAAATCCTCGTTAGAACGAAGGGATGGATTGGTTTTTGTTGTACAACATGAATTTTGGAAAGAAATGACTATGGAAGAGCAATCAGACTGAAAAATCGTATGAATTCATAATATTTTGCTCAAATAAAAATATTTATATAAAATATAGTAGTCGGATTTACCCTCCCATTCCTCTCAGATTGGGTTAAATGAAGATTGGTGTTATCACGTTTAAGAGGAATATCCCATGGATATACTCCAATGTTTTAATCATGAAAGTTGAAAATAGATTATAAATTTACAATGCAATATAAACAGGAAAGATAATAATAGAAATACCAGATATAATGGTTAGATGTCTTAAAAAGAAATAAAACGCATAATAATCCTCTTCCTACTACACTACACTACATAACAGCTTCAAATATTCTGATTAGTTCCGGATTTAACCCTTCTTTTGCTTAGTTAACTCAAAGAGCGGAGTGTGCGATTTATAGGGCTCAAATAATGCTTCTCCGTGAACTGGTATTTACTCGCATATTCCCCCATATAACCCTCCCCCTTATTTAACATTCACAGTTTCCCGGACCAGACATGCACGCGCCATCTAGCGATTCACGTAGCGAGCACCACCACCCAACGTAATTAGCAGTCATCGCCTATCTTAAAGGAAAAGAAGGGGTCGCGAACAAAAGAGGAGGAAAGTACGAGGTAGACAAAGTGTTCGGAGAAGAAGCGAGGAGGAGGAAGGTGAAAGATTGAAAGTAGGTCATGGGAGAGAACGGGTAAACGGAGTCTAAAGCTGTTGCTAAAGAGNTATTTAAAATTCATCACAGATTAATTTTAATTATCTAATCAGCAGATATTCATTATTTACTTAATGGTGACGTGAAGTAATCATTAACAGTATCTCTTTCTTCGGGTGCACTATTTGAACAGGATAACATCATAAAAGAAAGGAAAATAAGACAGAGTAAGAAATACTTGAGATGTAGGGAAGGGCGCAATCATACGGATAAGAGAAACATTATTTAATAGAATCTATGTGTTACGAAATTTATGATTCATAAAACTAGAGCAACATTATTAATTGAACCAATCCTTTTATGATTTCAAATCCGTCAAGAAAGAGAATATATCATAAATATAAGTTAAAAATAATGATTTTGTAATTCCTCTTGAGCGATTTCTTGTGTCCGTTTTATCGATCACGTACTTCCAAACAATCCTGTAACTATTTCACTCCCTCCTAACAAGTTTAAGCTCTACTAGCTATCTTCAAGTATCATTAATATTAAGTTTTCCTTCGTCATTATGATTAAATGAAGTATCAGATCTAATGAAAAGATATCGCCTATTTACACTTAAACTACGTTCTTCCTTCTAAACTACTTCGTTGTGCTGCAGTTGTTCTACTCTACCACTTCACATTCACCACTATCATGAAAAATATTCAGCATTCCACTGAAAAAGTGAAAAAGCAAAGCGTGAGCTAGATATTATAACCTCCTTGTCAATGCTATGGTGCGATGCGTTAATTGCGATAATTAAAATACTAAAAGCTGAGTCAATAATATGGCAAAGGGGAGGAGAATGGCTCACATTCAAAACGTTAATTTTATATCCCTCAAATTTTTCTGGAGAAAATTGTGAACAGAATACAACTAAAAGAACTTTATTTCCTCATTCAATCAAAAGTAGATTTCTCCATTGAAACGTTTCGACTGAAGGAGAATTACATCCGAGTTTAGCCAGCGCTTCACTTATATTCGACTCATCAACCAGTATTTTTTGAATTTCCATGGAGAACAAGCTTTTTCAAAGAAACAAAAAGCACAATACAACCGCAGATGAAAATTGATGCTGCATCGTTTATTTTGAGGAGGCAAACTTTCATTCCATTAATACCATCATTTCGAGAGCATAGAAAACAAACACAACCGCAAATGAGAACTGATGCTTCGAAATAACAAACAGTAAAACCGAATTTCATCATCCTCTCGTACTTCGGAAAAAGACGAAACGTTTTTCGTATTTTCCCCTTACTAATAACTACTTGATGCTTTTTAAAAATATGATCATTTTTCCTTCACTTAACCATTGAGAAAAGAAAAAGGATAAAAATGCCAGAAAATAAATTTGGCACCGACTTCATCTCCATCTTGGAGCGTCCCTCTTCGACCGCAGTGGAATGAGCTCACTGTTGCTCTTCGCGGGATAAGAGGTCAAGTCGAGGACAACAGGTACTCCTACGCCTCATCGTTCCTCTTTTGTTTAGAGAGCTGCTGCGAGACAAATGCAATCCCCTTGTCGCCTCTACCAACAATTTCCTCGACAACCAAGTCCCTTCTCTTCGTCTGCCTCTACCCTTTTTTGCCACATTTCATTCGAGTCATTCATGAACTTTGCTCTCTTCCTAAAAGAAGGCGATCATTATGCATTTTGAGACTGTATAACTGATGGATTATAACGTTTCTTCAATATCGCATGAAATTTTATGAAGACGTGGTAGAACTGCTGATTTCCGTATATAATCTGAAACTTTGAAACATAGTTTCCCAGCTTATGTGGATGAGATATTATTAGTTGTAATAATTATACTTAGCGGTTGTTCAGTACTTTTTGAGAGCTGTATACTTACAATATGTAGTATATAACAAATTGGTACGCTGGTTTTTTATAACTCTTATTTTCTTACTCTATTAACGTAATTATTTCTAGCCAAAAGTCAATAATATTTGATTATTTGATTATTGTTCTTGATTGCCTGATTGTAATTTACTGAAGAATCTGCTGATATACCCTACCTTTATTGCTTCACTATCAAAGGATTCCTTAAATATAAAAAAAGGAAATATGCTAAACAAGCCTTTCATAGAGTCATTGAAACATTTCTCTAATCGATTTCTATGAAATTGAAATTGCAATTTGAAAACAGATAAAAATAAAAGGTCTTTTTATGACAATAATAGACGGAGTCTTTAAACCAAGCAACACTGACATGGATGTCTTCGAGTCATACGAATCAGTTTTTTACCGTTCCACCTAAGTATTCTAATCCGGCCCTATTCTTTCCTCACTTTTTCTCCTCGTCCTTATTTTCACGTGAGCCGATCCCTCCTCTCCCTCGCCGCCTTGACTCCTTTCGTGTCCTAATGGAACTTTTTCCTCAGAATAGTAAAAGAAAACGTAACAGTTGAGTGAGGCGACGCCTGGAGTGATCGATGGGGTTGATTCCCCCTGCGATTACGCCTCTGTCTCTAAACAGAGGGTCGTTTGCAGGAACAAAACGGGGGCTTGGTTTTTGTCGCCTCGTATTTATCATTGCTACAGGGGCTCTCTCCAAGAAAATAATTCGTGGCGTGAAACGTATTTGAGTAAACAATGATTTATGTCAGGAGTTTGTTTGTCGAAAATAATCACGATAAGGATCGACCAAGGATGCTCCGTCGGTTAAGGTTAAGAAGAATGAGATATACTCTAGAAGGAGAGAGAATTGAAGGTTATTTGTTTTAGCTGGAAAATTTAATAGAACGATTTCCTAGAAAATATATTTTCCATATGATATTATCTATAGTTTCAGTTCCTATGGGCTCGATAAAGATTCCTTATTTTTAGTAAAGAAATAGTATATCTAAAACAAAAGGTCATTTTAAGCATTTGGGTTTAATTATCTTCGTGCACTTGTTGAAGAAATTGAGGATATTTTTTCTTTCGCTGTTGGAGTTATTTCAATAGTTAAAAAAAAACTTGAAAACAATTTTGGAGTGATGTCCTCTTTCTCCAAGACAGTTTTAAAAAATTTTGAGTTCCTTTTCTACTGTTGAAGTGGTTGAGGCTCTTAGTCACGAGTCAATAAGCTGAATAGTCACGAGAGATTTACTGGTTTCCTGCATTTCAACATAGAAAAGTGAGTGGATTCTTCATTTTATTCTCGCTGTTCTTCTTCCTCATTAAGAGTCTCTGATATACATTTTTCGACAAAGATCTGATAGCATTTCATGATGCTTATGTGAGACGATCATAAAGGAGGTAGCTAGGACACCTATACCAGTTTTCTAGAACAGTAGTAATTACAAGATATCTTTGTACTATCTCTCAGTCATTTTAAAGAAGACATCTAACTTTAGTACGGTCACAAATTGTATAAAAGGTAACTTATTATAACTTAACAAAAGGATTTTTTCCTACAATTATCAGAGATTGATAATGAAAAATAACAGAAGGCTTTGGTGAGTTGGGGCCACTACTTGTTTGTCTTTGGTTTCAAAAGATTATCTAGAAGGCTTTTCCTATTTCCCCTCTGCCGTTATTTATTAGAAACGGCTGTAAACGAATAACAATTTAAGCGAATGTCTCATAGGAAGACACGAGGTCGACTACTTGTAGGGCACATGTTTAACGCCGCACAATATTATCATCGTTACCCAAAGTATGAAAAAATTTTTACTAGAATATATGCAAGTCGAATTCCGGTACTCGATACTCGTTGAAATATACCGAGTTGTCGAAAAATGATGCTTAATCTCGATTGCGCGGTTATTCAATACTTGAATTAGGACTACTTCCATCCAAAGACCTTTCATATATTTCTGATGATTTTAGTCGTACGATTTGGAGGCTAATTGTATCCATACAAAATATCGGTCAAATTATAATTTTTTGCTCATTCCTAGATATAAGAAAGACATAAAAAGAAACTTCAGTTTGTAATAACACCTTTTTTTACAAACGCGGATCATTTACCTTTTCTGTTCTTTTGCCCTGGGCCCTCCAAAACAGCTGTCACTTCATAAGGCAGCCATGAAAATGCCGAAGCGCATATGCCACTGGGCTCAACCTTAAAAACTGCATACGACATCAACTTTTTTAGGGTATTAATTTCTACGGATTCCTTCCTCCCTTTCTCTACGAAAGTAACATCGAATAGTTGGTCAGCAGCTGTGATACACGGAGAATGTTGACGTATGCTGACATTAGCCGATTTTTTTCGTAACAAAGTCAGACCTAAATCTAATATTCTCCTAAAATCTTGCTTTAAGCATTTGTGCATTGCAAATCAGCTTCCGTCCTCGAATTGTCAAACCGCAAAGAAGCTTATCTATAGCGCTGTCTTAAATGGCCCTCCACATTCCTATTCCTCTCTTCTTCAAGGACGCCATTCTTTTCAAGCTTCTAAAAATCTTACTACTGCTAATGCAATATTCTATGACCCTCAAACCATCATCTGGTACCTCGCTTTCTTTCCCTAGCCATTGCTCTCATAAAGGGATAACATTTGGATCTACTGAAAACGCCTCAGTCAGTTTACTAGCAGGAGAGCTGGGTGAAATAGTTTCACTTAAAAGTGCTGAGGACGAAGAAAATATTCTGCCGCTCTACCTAACGGCCACTTTTATTTCTAAATTTTAACGGGTTTTCACCATATGATAGTTCCCTCCTCTGCATTCTATCTCTTACTTTTTACGTAGCCAATTTCTTACTCCTTAATACCTTCTTTATACCCATTCTCTCTATATTTCTATAGCCTCTATTTTTACTTATTTATCCCTCTTTACTGGTGCTTTTTCCGACATTATCCCTTCTTATATTTCTCTTCTAATTTATTCTTCACCTCTAAGTTACACCCTTATCTTACAATCATATATAGCAATTAGGTTACGATATGTTAATAGTTAATATAGGTTCTTATGAAAGTAATTCCGGCATTAATTCCCTTGAAATATTAATTCGTGTTTTTTCATAAATGTCGACTTTATTAACCTTTTTCTTTGATTCTACCACTATTTTATCCTAATGAAGTGACTTGCAGACCTTGGTGGAGAAAGGACTATCGTCAAAGTCTAGCAACGCCGAAGACCGTTGGAATAATGGTAAGGGGTGGATATTTCCGTGTGTGAACGTGAGTTAATTGCTGGATACATTTGAACATTTGAGAGTTCAGTGATCAAAAAGTGATTAGCATCATTATTAAAAATCTTCACTTCAATCATTCCCCTGTCTCTTCATTCCTAGGCCTCCATACTAGTATAGCGGATATAGTTTCGGCCTTAACTTGGGGGTACTCCATAATCAATAAAACACTACTGGATAATTCCTCCACAATTATGTATATAAACCGAAAGTTTTGTGAAATTGTCACCTGATGATGATGCCATGCATCGAAACCGGTCGTGTTTTGTAATTTTTGTGTGGTTCAGTATAAATTAATTTATTCTCTCCAGTAGTGTTTTATTTGCATAATAGTGCTGAATATTAACAGTAAAACATCTGGTCTCAATTAATTTCATTAGTAATATCATTTTCGTTCTTTTATTTCACCTAACTATCTCAACCTACTAACTCCGCATCTAACTCTGTATCTACTATGCCTCCTCTCTATACCCCCCTTCATTCAAGGGAAGGTACCTCTCCCTCCTTCCATTGCTTGCGGATTCCGTGAAGCGTTGAAGCGAGGGTCTCCGCTTGCTGACGCTTAGGTACAGCGAATTCGGTGGCGGCAATGGGTTTTAATCCCGCCGGCATACAAAAATACCTCCACCGACACTTTTATCGTCGACAGCGGCGATTATTTTCGCGCGAGAGACCGGTCGAGGTTAACGTTAACGGAATTCGGACCTATCCGGAAAAAATGACAATTTTTCCCCGATTCTGCAGTGTTCCAAAATTCACGAGATCATCCGAGGCAAAAAGCAACGCAGTCCGCGCACGCGAAACTCGATTTCAGCTCGCTCGAAACTCCCCGCGTAACGGATAAATGTAATTTCATTAAATCTCGGAAGAGCTTTTTATTCGGAAATTTCGGGATGAGAGCGGTTTAATTACATAGCTTCAAGTATGCTTCATTTACGCCTTCGCTCGCCGATGAAGACTTCCAATAGAGCAGCGCTTATACAACTGTGGGGCAAGTTAATGTTTTCCGCATGCATGAGTCCTTAATAATTGAAAATATACCTTTTCGTGAATACACATCCAGTAAAAGAGTACCACATGATGTATCACTTTCTTTCATCGTGTTATTTCATACTGATAGATGAATAAACCACTCCAGAATGATAGTCAATCGTACTAAATTTTGAAAAGACTACGATGAATTCATAGATACATGATTTAATTCTTTCCATTTTTTCCACTTTTAATCAATTTTAAAAACTTTATACACAAAGGCTTGCTTAGCTATTTGTAAGAGAATTGATGACAAAAATTTTGAAGGAGATGTTAAAGGAGATGTTAAAATTAATCTAAGTGGCCAAAGAATTATCTAATGACACAAAACTATTTCATAACACAAATATATTTCAATTATACACATCTACATCTACATTAGTACCCTGCAAGCCGCCTTTCGGCGTGTGGCAGGGGGTGCAAGCACCATGAATTTACTGAATTTACTTCGCTAATCTATTACTTTCGCGTATCGTTCGCGGAAAAAATGAATTCTTGTATCGATTCGTTTTAGCATCTATTTCTCTGATCTTTCTCGCAGTGTCTGAACGGCCTATGTAACATGGGGGGCGCATTATGTCAGCTACATCATCTACGAACGTGCTTTCTCTAAATTTATCAAGGAGATTTAGTCTTTGTCTAAGCCTTCTATTTTCTAAAGATTCCCATCCTGCGTCCTGAAGCATTTGCGTTACACTCACTGTCTTGTCGTAACAATTCTTTACAAAACGTANACACAAAACTATTTCATAACACAAATATATTTCAATTATACACATATGGGTTTATGTTGACAAAATAAATCTTCATAATTTTTACGTAGATATAAATTAAAATCTTTTTATTTGCTACGATTTAGCCGTTTAAGTTAATTACATCAATTTGATGGTACGCTTAATATTCATATATAGTGTCACATGCAATTAATATTAAGCATCTGAAAGCAATGATAATTGTCCCGTATGTTACGTCAAAGAAAAATATCAACAATATAAATAATTAATTTACATTATTATCAATGACTTTATTTTATTATTATGAGACTTTTCCAAAGAGTTGGTTTTAAATAAAACACAGCCAATACAAAATTAAATAAATTACAGTGGCAGTTGTGTGACACCTGCAATATACAAATTACAGTCTTGAATAGCTATTTTAATTGGTATTAGGACGAAAAGTTTGAAAATGAGGAAGTAAAAATCATTCCGTCATATTAAACTTCAATTTCTTCATTACTACCCTCAGATACTAGGCGTTGCGTTATTCAAGGACTAATAGATAAAGTATTTTGAAATTCCATCTCCCCTAAAAACCTGACTCGTTTTACCGGTTTGCCGCAATAAAGAAATAAACCATGAGTATCGGAGACCGCAGGCAAACGTCAAACACTGGACGATGGAGAGAAAGTTAAGCGTCCGTGGAAAGCGTAGGTTTGAAGTCAAGTGCGGACCATAAGATGACCGATAAAGCTTTTGGGCTGGCGTTATGGGATACGACGCTTTCCGAGCTTCAACTATTTCCAGGTAGCTCTTTGCCGGTACTCTTATTTGGAGAGACTATCTGAAGCGCGGTGAGCGTGCGGCTTTGGTTCGCAGGGCTGTGCGGAGGTGATGTGGAGTGGGATGGATTGCGATTGAGGGTGGCTGTTTGGCTCAACGAAATAGAAGAGAAAGAGAGACAAATTCATGGGTTTGTGGAGGGCAAGGGGAGTGGGAAGGTAGATGGGAGTGAGACCGGAGGAAAAATGTGGAATGAGAGGATGATTGAGAGATACATGGCTCTGGAAGGAGCGTCTACCTGCCGTACTCGGTCGGAATAGTTCAAGCCAACTATTTTACTAGTGCGGAAAATTTCACCATGCATTTTTTAGTTTCGTTGCTCGTTTTTAATAAATATTACACCACCTTATATTTTGAAAACATAAAAACTTAATTTTTCTACGTGCAAATATTTATAGCAATATTTATTTTTACAACTATTCCAGTTGTGCTATATAAATGTGAAATGTACTTGAATTATGATTAAAATGATATAACCGAAGACTAGTAAAAGTTTCAGTGTTGATGAGTTTTATATTTTGGAATATATGTACATACCTATATATTTCAGATCTTTAATTTCAGAGTGACGCATTTAACGTGAAATATTATTTTAAGCGTAAGATATTAAAAGTAAACTAATGGACATTTGGTGTTATAAAGTTGTCATAAATAGTAGTAATGGAATTTTTAATGCATTATATATATTTCACATTAATATCGGATGTGGAGGAAGAAATATTTTGCCATTCCTATACAGTCAAGTTACATGCTATGTAAATATATATTTGAAGAGGAAAAAATAGCTCACAAATACATGTTTATGTGTTATTATTATTTACATGCTGATTTCAACATGAAATAAGTGAAGGCACCTTATCGATTATGACGTTTTTCGTTTATAATGAGTTTAAGTTGCTTATGATTCACTTAGATTTAAATAAAAACAAGTTTGAATGAATATGAATCCAAACTTAAACATTAATAAGTATCCGATATAAGAAAAGTACTTTATAGCAGTCCAAAAATTGCTTCTCGATACTGAAGTATTACTTCGAAACTGAAAAAACAGTTTTACTATCACTCTTTGCCCTTCACCTCTCATCCCTATAGATTAACCATGTTGTATGTTACTACTGTGAGCATTGACACGCCATCTACCTCGCTCTGCGGTTGTCGCTAAATGCAATCGCGAGCATCCCTTTGACTGGAGACACTACCATTCATTGATTCCATTGGCAAACTGAGTGCTTCAAATGTTTAGTTAAAACCGCAAAGGGAATAGATGAAATACCCGATATCCCATTTCTCTCTTCAAGTCCACACAACCATTCACCCGCCATCGCTCATCTGCAACCACATCACTGCTCCTATCCCATCCACTTAACCATCCACTCTGCGCCATCTCTTCTCCGTTACTTCACTCCTTTTCAAACCAAATTCAACGGCATGGACACTTCTTTAATCATATATCAGTGCCCATTCTCGTCGAATCCCACATTTGATCAACCAAATTTAACGCCACTGCAACCAAATATCTATAATACGTCGTAAAACTCCTTATCAAATTATTTAACCCGGATACGAATGACGCACTTACTAATTATAGGCAATTACATGCTTTGGAACAAAATCTTTCAGTAGTTAAATGTAAGAATAAGTTATCCAAGTTTCAAGGAAGAATGGACTTGAAAAAAGTCTGACGGGACCGGGAACTGTGATCTGACGTCTGAGTCTGACGTCTGACGGGACCGTGGTCCTTGACCACAAAGTCTCCCGAATGGCTTGGAGAAATGTTCTGCCGGCATAGCTCAACGAACAGAGCACCCGACCGGCAATTGGGAGACCCGGGTTCGTTTCCCGGTCCCGTCAGACTTTTTTCAAGTCCATTGCGCACCATCTTGCGCAAAGTCACCCTTACCCGTTTTCCTTTATCCAAGTTTGCTTGATTTGCGTAAATAAATTTATCACTCAGATCTGAATCTATGTGGAAATGAAAATTTGAGAAAACGATTTTAAAGATAGAAGTAATTTTGTGTCATGTACTTCCATGATAATAATACTTGTGCTTTGTAGAGAAGAGATTACCATTAATACGCAATGGTTGAGTAAAGAGTCACGTAAAAATACGTTTCCCCCCTCTCTCTCTCTCTCTCTCTCTCTCTCTCTCTCTCTCTCTCTGTTTGCAGATTGCTATGTATCTCATCTTAAGCATCAGTTTTCCTCATTGTTATGCAGAAGTGATATGTCATCCCAGGAATTGGGAAACCGTACGTTGCCATTCAATTACCCTGAGTTCTAAGTCAAATCTTTGCTCTATTCGTACAAATTGCGCCATTGTTTGATTTAAGCGGACTTCTGAATTGAATCATGTTTCGAGTTCTCAATTTCACAGTCGAAGGCGGCTAATACTATTATTAAATTATTATTAATGGTTGTGAGGTTCCCAGTAGATTTTATGTATGGGAATGTTTACCTGCCACATTTATCTTAATAAAAAAATTTCATTCAAAACCTCCTTCAATACGAATCACACTCCCAAAATCCAGACATTAACTGGTAAAATATCATTCGCAAATTTCAAAAAGAATGTACGAGACTCAGAATTTTCTAGCTTTTTAATCCCAACAATTTCCTATCCCTCGAGAAACCTCACTGTGGCCACCATTCCATCACGAACGAAGCATGCATTCTACAAGACATTCATATTTATCTTTCCCGACATCCTTTCATGTACATTTTAACCTCCACGTCAATATCCGTCCTGCGGCATGAGAGCATTAATATCTCTCTTCCTCCATTTTAAAAGGAAAAACCTCCTCGGGAAAAAGAACTAGCATTACTTTTTACAACGGTCTGGATTCCTCGCAGCCCTCACCACCGCTTCGGACGATGGCAGCCAGACAGCCTCTCAAACGGAGCATCCGAAGAATGTCCTGCGTCGTTAAGTAAGCAGACAAAACCTTCTTCCCCTCCGCCTCCTTGCACCGTATCCTCCTCGCAAATCCCAGCCGAAAGAGAGGATAACGCCACACCCTTACTTCTCCGCCAACGTTCACCTTAACCTCCACCCTCTCCCATTCAATCCACAACTCATACTTCAATCCCCGTTACGCTCCACTCGGAAACCTCCGTCCGCTCCCTCCATATATTTAATCTTCCGCTTCCAACCCACTCCTTCCTGCTCTCCTCGTACGTAACCTTTCTCCCTCCCACCTATCCCATATCCGCATTCTTCAATCCCAGACTCGACCCGCGCTCTCCATTCCCGTCTACTTACTTCCTTCGCATCGCCATTTTTCCCTTCTTCCTTCGCTTGTCCCTCTTTTGCCATCGTAAAAAAGATGACGTGCCGCACTCAAACAGCGGAGTTTGTGACGTATCCCCGTTTACAATTCGAGCAAATGAATGCGTTGCATGGCGAGAATAAGCAGGGAGGGACGCGAAAGGCGGAAGCTCTCGAAGAATGACGTCGTAAAACTTCCGAGGAAATTAAAATGAATCGTTTGAAAAACGGGGATAACGGTTGCAGATAAAGAATGCTCGAAAAACATCGCGGACGAAGAAGCCGAGGAAAAAATATCGAATCCGTTTAACAACGTCGTCACGTATCTGAATTGCAAGGCAAATTTGGAAAACGTTATAAAAAATAACCGCGTCGTTATTTTCGGTGTGACGTGGCTCTCATAAGCAAGGAACCATGAGCGGCATTTTGTTCTTCCCAGAATCGTATCGTAAATTCCGGATTGCTTTATGCTATCGCGCGACCTACTTTTCTTCAAATTCAATCTTTTTATATTATCAACCTATATCATGCTTTCCTACAGATGAGAAATGAAACTGCTGGTAGGAAAAAGCTAATGAGGCGAAGGAAAAACAGGCCTTTTATGAATCTTTACTTATACTTGGGATGACAGTTCCATTGGCTATCAAAATTTAAGTGAATAGGAATAAATAACATTATATTCATAATTTTCAAAAGATTTACATAGTTATAATAATTAAAAACGCTCAAACTCGTGGCACTTTTCGCATGATATTGTTCAGGATGGTATAACAGATATCATATGTAAATATATTTTAAAATATTAATTTTAATAATCTTATTCTAACTTTCAATTAGACACCGCCAGGCTGAGCCCGCTATTTATGGAATATAGGAAAATGGGAATCAGGTGAGAATAATTTTAATGACAATTTTTTAAGAATATTTAGTATGAATGAAAAATAATATGCATTGATACGTTACGTTTTATTTGGAAGAGAAAATGTTGGGAGGTCTATAGTAGAGAAATATACTTGTATAGGAAAACTCTACGAATGCAAAGCTTGTGAAAAATTGCTCGAAAAGTTGTAGGAGGAAAGCCATTTCTCATATATAATAAAAACATCGAAAATTTTCGAAGCAAAAGAGTTTTCCTACGATAAAAAGAAGTAACTCAAGGACGCGACGCACGTAACCGTTCCGACTACGGAAAACTTTCGGGTAACTCCGCAGCGGGTTTCGGAACGGAAGTGTTAAATGCTACGAAAGCATTTCCTGTTGAAAGCTTTTCAGCCAGGCTAATCCTCTACTAATGGAAATTCTAAGTGAACCGCATTAAAACTGATAATTTTATCGAAGGTAATATAGCATATACGTTATTGATAGTACTCTAAAGGCATTCAACTCATTTACTAACCGTGTCTGCCGCATCTGTTTTATTGGTAACTGTGGTCACATTGGATCCTTATGACCTTATTTAACCCTGTGGTGGCTGCGCGGTTTCTTTTACATTAGTGCTCTGGCGGAGCGTAAAACATGCCACCGATTTTATAGAGCCACATTTCCATATAAAAGACATGCTTCCGAGCTTTTTCCTCTTCTATGCATGAAAATGGGTACCGGGACGATAAAACATTATATTTACTTTTAAACTTTTTTCCAATGCGTCTTCTATGAAGAGCCATAGTTACGTACTTTTTTCCTCTTTCCATGTCATCGTCTTGTGATCTTTTCTATAAATCTTTGATGCTATGAGCGTTTGTATAGACTCGTATCTAATTTCGTAATGGCCTCTCTAATGACTCCTCTAAAATCTTCTGTTCAAGTGGCTATTGAAATGAATCCTGCGAGCTATTCTAATGCTGTCTCAGTTTTTACGCAAATAGTACATAACGCGAACATTGCTCGGATATAATTTTTACGCTCCCTGGTTTTTATCTTTCTCGGCGAACATTCGTTGCCGCTCGCCTTCATTTCAGCTCCGCTGGGTTTATCAACCGGAAACAAAAAATGCCTTTGTCTGTTTTCTATCCGTGTTGTGGTCAGAGCCGACCGATTCAAACGAGCGCGAATGTGGAGATCACTATGGGAATAACACAGGAGATGGAAAGGACTTGGGTGCATTTCCAACACAAATTTCGAACTATCTAGTAGAAACAGTAGGAAGAAACTGCGAATGAAATATCCCGCCCTGTGCTCTAAAAATATGACGCAATCCCCAATAATTACCTCTAGTGAAAATCTAAATTTATACGTTGACAAAAATCAAGTCAATCATCATTCATAACCCCTACTTACTCGTCTCATTCATTTATCTTTACATACTCAAGCTTCCTACACATCTAATATATCGTCCTACACCGGAATTTGTGGAGCGACATTATGAAGAGGAGGAGAATAATTTTGATCAGAGGTTAATACAAACATTTTCCATTGCTTCTTAGCATACATCCTCTCAAAATTTGTTTACTCTAAAAAATATGTAAGTCAACTTCAGTGATAGACGTAAGGATAGGAAAAAGTTGCAGGAGAATAAGTTCACCTCTTACACTTGATTGATAAAGGTGAAATTTAATTAGACGAAGTTACCAATCAATTTTACTATTTCTCTAGCTTTCGATCAACCATATCTTGAGGTTCCTCGGTTTTACTGATTCATTTCCAGAAAATCAGGAAAACGTTTGATCATTTTTTTAGAATCAAGTAACGCGTCCGCTTGAGTGTCCTCATCTTCCTCAAGGAAAATTTTGAATTGCTTTGCTCGGGATGCGACCCAGTATTTTTCCCAAGGAAAGGATGGTATTGGAAAGGAAAAGATCCTTCGATAGAGTCTACATACAGAGGCTCACTTGCAGCGAATAAAGCCACTTTCGGAAGACCGTGCTTCCATCGGGTACATGTCACACGTTTTAACTTCCAGACCCGAAGCCAAGGAAGCGCTTCCAAGATTCTTCCGACGTTAAGCTAGCCGTAATTTAATTGGACAGGAGCAACCTTTCCTTCCAAAGAGCCGTACGGACGACCCTTGCTCAAAAGACACCTCCAACTTCCTCCCATTTCTTTCGGTTCGCGTTTTAACGACGCACTCGGGCAAGGAACACGCCTAGAGACTAGGAACGTGTTTCCGATTGCCTTGCATGGCGAACTCATACCAACCTCCTCTTTCGCCCACCCCTTCTTTCGGCTTACTTCTACTCCACCAAGTTCGACTACGAGGACGATCTTCTTCCCCTCGTTCGATACCTCACGTATCTGCTCTCTCTTTGCTACGAACTTCTTATATTTCTCTTCTCTCCACGGTTAAAAACGTTTCTAAATACGCAAAAGATCCTAATTACATTGGCTTTTTTGTAAAGCCTTTACATCACACGATGCGCACTCTATCAAATAACATTACAGTGATTTGATAGTTGTTAAATTACGAATGTTGGTGATTGCTTTATTTCCGAGCCAAGGACATATCTGTATTTATGACTGGTTATAATCAACAGCGTATTAGGAGTTTCAATGATATATTCAATATTATAAATACTTATCCAATGATATATTTAATAACTTAATCAGTAATAGTAAACAGCGTCCATGGAATCATCCATGGTCTGCCAGGTATTGCGGACCAAAGTTATGGGTGAATATGACAACGTATTGAGCAATGCTCAAATTGTATGTAAAGCTGAAAATATATAGCTGATGTTAACTTATAAATTATGTGCACATTTTCAAAACCAATATATGGAAAGCTTTCAAGCCTGTAGTGAATTCCATTTAGGTGCCTACCATTTCCGGACGAATTCAAATTAATGTATTGTTATTCTTTTGCTAATACACGTGCTTCTACTCCCTCCTGTGAGTGAATACGGCATGTTAATTATAAAGCAGGTAAAACCATAATAACTCTGAGGTAGTTTAAAGTAGAGTTTAAAGTATATCTAACCTTAAACTCTCATTTCTTAGAATTAGAATGACACGTAACACGCGAAAAAAAGCTAAAAGCGATGCTTGCTGTTGAAAAACTGGAATGTACTGTGGAAGAGGAGACATTATTTTTACGCAGACCGCAAACTAGCTTAGTTTCAGGAAAAGACACACAGAGAAGCTCTTTAGTATACTGCAA
The DNA here is from genome assembly GCA_000376725.2 of Ladona fulva. Taxonomy (NCBI): domain Eukaryota; kingdom Metazoa; phylum Arthropoda; class Insecta; order Odonata; family Libellulidae; genus Ladona; species Ladona fulva. The sequence continues at coordinate 2,423,787 of KZ308556.1, forward strand.
CAAAAACATTTCTCTTGATGATGCAAATTTAAAAAATCGCGGAACTGTGTCGCTTTTTTATTCGGGCAGTTTTTACATAAATGCAAATTTCAGAAACCTGCAACCGTGGCGAAAACCCTGTGTGCGATGACAAACAGTGCACAATTCCTCTCCTTTATCACATTCCTCTTCTTCCATCGTCCTCTCATTCATCCACCTCTCCTTTCTTTACCAGCCTTTCCTCCACATGCCTCATCCTTTCCCGGACGCGCCTGCCGCTGGCGGTCGCTCCGCTGAAGTGGATCGCACTAGGGTTAAAGGGGCCCCAAACGCTCATAGGGTAGAGGTGCAGGAAAAAGGGTTCAGGGCCTTTTAAAAGGGACGATGGATGAAAGCGGAGGAAGAGGGTGGCAGAAGGGGAAGGACAAACGGCGAGTGGGAATAGCCTTTTCGGCCGATGTTAATGTTTTCCGTGCACTCACGTATTCCACGAGTGCTGGCGTGCGTCCGCCGAAGATATATCTTCGGAATAGGTCTTAAAATGATGCACGACCTGCATTAACACCCGGGAGAGAGGGAGGGGGGCTGGAGGGAGGAAAGGGTAGAGCGGTGTCTGCTTTGTACGGCGTGCGAGTGGGTGGGGATGATTGTGGTGGGTAAGTGTAAGGGTGGTGGAGGGGGAAAAGATGTAAATGGGGGCGAAAGGGAGGTGGTGTGTTGTGCGGGCCCTGGGAAGTGGGCGCAGTGACTGTGGTTGAAATATGGCCGTGGATGAGAGGGGGCGTGGCGGGAGAAAAGAGCGAGGAGAAAGAGGCCGGGGATAAGGCGTGGCAAGCGTGGATAAAAATGAGTGTAATGGGATAGGACATTAGGAACTGAGACGAAGAAGAGCAAAGCGGCCCTTTTGTTCGTCGGATATAAATGAAAAATATGAGATCCGGATGCTGCAATCCGAGGGCTTTTTTTCTCTCCTCCCCTCTCTCGTCCCGCTCCCTGAAATTGCTTAATTTTTTTGGCATCCATCTTCAGTCTCTTCCCTTCTTCTCTACGTCTCTTTCTCTCTCTCTCTCCTCCCACGAGTACCCCACCCATCCGATTAACAGTCTTTTGTGATGCCCCCCTCTCCGAGATGCATAAGAGAATTCTCCAGAAGTGAGTGGGACAGAATGGAAATGAGCATTCAAAAAGGTTTTTACGTTAAACCATTTAATTCATTCTAAATCCGGTGATTTAAATAGCGAGATGTGTCATTTTTTAAATTGCTGTTTTATGAAAGGATTGGGAATGATATGCAGATTTCTTTGGTGTTTTTATTAAATGCCAAAATTCCAGTAGACATTCTTGGATTCTGAATGCTCATTATGAAAAGAAGAGTTATTTGAATCAGTTAGAATACTCGAGTAAAATTCGCCAGCGAAGTAAATTTTCTAGTGGATAAAATCTCTATGGTAATTTAAAAATATTTATTGTGAGTCTTGACTCAGAGAATTATGACTAACATTTTTCATTACGTAAAATAAGACGAAAATAGAAGTGACATTTATAATAATAGAAGAAAAGTACATTTTGATTTTGAGGTTAAGTGGTGGATTAGAAATAAAATTAATAGATAAGGTCACCTCATCTTATTATTTCTTCCATCGTCGTCATACCTCCGACGCGGCCGGAAGATAGGGCCCTGAGATCGAAATTACTCACAATGTTTTCATTCAAAAGAATAAAAATATGAATAAATACTACAAAATATCACAAGTATTAATTAGTTATATATTTAAGTAAAAGTGCATATATACCATTTTATATTCTGCGAAACTGAAGTAATTTCCTCCTTTAGCTATTCCGTATATATCATAACTATTAAGGACTTATTAGATTGTATTACTCATAGTACTTATATACTCGAATTAATCATTTATGTTGTTTATATAGCATTTTTAGATGTTTAAAGACTTGAGGATTAAATTGAATGTATTTCCGGCACTCTTAGAAATCGACTTGGACAGAAGCATATAAAAACATTTCCTGTTATAATTTAAAAATGTACTTGAAAAAGATGATGTTGGTAGATGAATAAACGTAATTTCTTATTTCGCATATTTACGGACCATTAAATAGATTATCTAAAGAGATCTTAAAGTTGGGGAAGGTCACCGCATCACTCTCTTTTCCATTTGACTCCCCTGCATTTTTCGAAAGAATCACCCAAAAAGAAATCGCCCCTTATCCACGCAAGACACAAGCAAATGCGCACGCACGGCACATTTAGCAACCATCTCACGCGTACTTACTCACGCATTATTTTCCGTGAAATGAGGCATCTCAGAACGGATGCCGTAATGAAACGCGCGATAGGAGTTGAGTGGCAAAAAAGCGTTAAATGAGAAACTAAGCGGAGGAGTGGAGGGAGGGATTTTCATGGCGAGAAAAAAGCAGGCTCTAGGAACACAGGGAGACGGATGTTTTCCTACGTCCACGGTAACAACAAGAGTGTCACGAGAAGATGGGGAAAATGTGGAAGTGGAAAACTTTCGGAGGCGGAGGAGGTGAATAAGAAGAAGAAGCAATATCGGCTGTACTTAAGGGCTCACTCCCTTGAAATCGCCCGACATTTAACATAACTAAGTTTTTATTTCCTTTCTCTAGAACGAAAATTCTACCGAGGCTAGAAGAGGAATGAGAGAGGAGGTAGGGGATGGGGTAATAAGGCATAGAAGATATGGAGAGAAGAAAAGGAAAGTGAGAGAAGATTGCAGCTGCTAAATTATGGACCATGTTTCACTTTCCATTACATTCCTCCCAAAACAGCGTATATATTTCTTCTTCGCATGGATTTAGTGTATCTTTCTTCTATCTCTCTTCGTGCAACAATTTTTGAGCTTGTTATTAGATTACGGCTCTCACATTGAATACCTCAATGCAGACTACTAATGCCATTAGGATGTTCCGTTGGCGGCAGTTAAATTATAAGATCGAATCTGTCTTGTCAAATGTGTAATGAATTTCACATGAATCTTGATTACTGAGAGAAAAAACGCCACTGAAACTGTAATTATATTTCTTTGATTGCTGGACTTTGTTAAGGAAATCGATTGAGGGCAAGGAAAAGGAGACAGAGAGAACGGCAAAGACAAAAGGTGACGGAAGATATTAAGGATATGTGGTGAGGTAGGTTATCAATAAATCAACCAAAGGAAGATGCAGAGAATTTTGGGTTACACTGAGCTTAAAGATAGATGACAAAAATACTTTAAGAGGCTTTAACCCATTGATGGTATGAGTAAGTAGTTATGATGAAGGTTTCTGCCAGCATGGTGAAAGTTCACTTTTAAGTATTATGCTTAATGTAAAGGTTTCAACGTTTTCTAGTGCTAGGAATCAAATCAGAGAATTGTAAAGACTTTAATTCATCTTATATAAAATTGAGGCTTAACTCAAAATCAATTTAATATCAGAGATGAAGCATCATATTCAAATAATGTAATTTCTTTCATAAATGAACACCATTTCCATTTGAATAGAATAATGTCATGTATACTCCACTTTGACATTTGTAATTACTGAGGGCGCTGAAGGAGTTAGAAGCTATCCAGATGAACACTCACCAAATTAATGACTCCAAAGTGAAAAGCATTATCATGAGATACTGACAAGCACCGAAATTCCAGATGCACTTACCTGAAAATGAGAGAAGAATAAAATAAATTAATAAGCAATAACAAAAATCAATAGGCATGTATTATTTACAGCAAATATAACGTAAACTGAAATAATATTAAGTGTCATGAAAATTCACATGTACATTATATAGCAGAAAATTGAGGAATTTTTCATATATTATGAGTAGATAGATTTAATTTGTCTTTCCTCGTAAATGAAATTTATCCATTTAAAAACAAATACTATAAACCAAGAGTATATTTTGTAGCAAAGAAGAATAAATAGAATTGTAATAAACGCATGGGTTTTACGTCAGGAACTGGAAATATTTATAGTTATTGATGGTTTGTAATATAATGAGACAAAAATATTAAAACATGCGCGTGTAGCGTATACATCATACCATTATATTTTGACAAGAGCGATCACTTATTTACAAGAGAGCTGAACCTCGTTCAAGCGCACCTTGTGGTCGATGGAGAGGTGATAAAAGTTTCATCTTATAAATTTTAAACGTTCTTCGTACGTTGAAGCAAAAATGTGGCTTTCGCAAAAAATAATTCATGCTGATGAAAACAATTTGCTCGCTATCAAAGGATTATATTAAAAGGAAATGTCATTCCTCGCTCAAGTTATGACTGACAGTCATTTAGAAAATGTTTCTGTGACAGCGCTCCACAGAATCACTGTTATGCTACTACAAAATATTCTGTAATTTTACTATTTATTATGTTAATGAAATAAGTAGTAGGATTCATTCTCGTGATTTTTTCTAGTCAGAGTGTATCTCCGTCATATATGTAGAGTATTAGAGAACAAATTTTAGCTTTAATTGCATATACATGAAGAGATTTTACAACTTTATATTCATTCATTCGTTTTCAACCCCACGGAAACATAAAATATGTTTAAATATGTGCATAGGTGATGAATCGAGGAAAATTCTTCCACAAAGATTCTAGCTGATAAATATTTCAAAGGACGAGGAAAAACTTCTTTCCGAGATTTTCCCTCATTTTTCGAAGGTTCGAACTTCAGAGAGGCCTTCCATAAAACCTTTCGCCTCCTTGAACTACAGATACTGAAAGCTGGCAATGAAACATTCCCGACTTATCTCTCAAACACGACTTGTGCCTACTGCCGTCTTGGTGCAACGCGAAAGGTGATTCAAACCTTACTAATGCTCTTCTTTAGCTCCCCGACTCGGATCCGTAGCGTTTCCTCGCTCAGTCGAGAAAGAAAAAAAACACAATCATCGGATAAGGAAGTGCACGGTGAATCCGCTAAAGCGTCGCCGCACGAAGACGTACATATGACCGGCAATCCCTCGCAAACTCAACGTTGTTCCAACTCCTTCCTTACAGATCGAATCCACTCCATCTTCTTCCCTTTCCGTAATCCTCATTCCTTCACTTCGAATTCCCTGCTTCTTATCTTAACCGGCTGCACCTTTTCCTCTCCCTATCACCTTCCTATCCCTCCAATAGTTTCGGTACGTCGTTCTCTGATGCCAAGATCCCCGGGGATGATATCAGCCCTTGGATGGCGCTGCTCCCTTTCCGTGCACACAGGAACGTAAATGGGACTCGACCGCGATTTTCCCAACAAAGGGGCTCTTAGCGGTGACGTCACTATCGTCTTCCGCGGGGGTGTTACTGTGAGATTTGGTGGCGCGATGGATGTAGGGAATTGAGGAAGGGAGAATAGTAGGAAAAGGCATTACGATCCGCCGTTGCCAGGATAGCGATCGCTTCATTGGAAGGATCTAATACTCGCTGAATTCAACCCGAAAAGGGAAGTTGCCCGAGTGGATTAGAGCAATTGGATTGTACGCTTCAACGATGATGTCTCTCTTTGTTCTTTCGATTGCCTAACAGAATTTGGAAATGTTGACTTCCGAAATTAGTTTTTCGTCTATATTCGTGAGTGAAATTGAACAGAAATCTCGTGTATAAACGAATAACACCATGTGAAAAGAGTTTTGATGCGTAACATTTTTTGACGCGGTAAAAGTTCTTCAAAAATTAAAATTCACATTAAATATAAAGAAACTATGTTCCACAAGGATTGACAGTACTGTGATGAAAACAATCAGCGACAATTAAATACTCAAATTATTTTATTTTTATAATATATTATTTTCTCTATGATAGCTGTAATATTCTTAGCATTAACTGATTAAAATTATTTTCATGCCCTATTCTCGATGGTACCACACACAGGAGAAATTGATGCGCACTTTAATTAGAACCACGAAGGCTTATACATATAAATTTGCGTAACTTAGTCCGAGAAAGCTTTCACTAATAACCGTAATTTTTAGTTTCCTTGGGTAAAGATAAAAAGACGATCTTCGAATAGAGAAGAAAAAGCTGCTCAGATTTACTGGAAGTAGAAATACACACTATTTACATAAAACTTTCGAAAGTTAATTAATTAATATAGCATCAATGACTCGATGCCCATCATTAACTTGCCAACATCGCTTTTAACATAATTTACAAAGGATTTTATATTGTAACTCTTACTAATATGAGTATTATTATTATTATTATTTAACTTTTCTCAATCAAAATGACGGCCACGATCTTGAAAGGTAAGTAGTTAATTAATTAAATTCTACCGTAGCAGTACAAACGATAATTTTACTGAGCCTTTCTTATTAAGTAATGTTGACGCAACAATCTCAATTTTCAAGAGTATAAAACAGGAACTGTGATGAGTTTTAATGTGACCTTATTAATGATTGATCGAGAATCAGGGCTTTAGCATTCAAGTTAAGAAATGTAAAAATATAGTTTCATTCCTTAGAAGTTTGATTTAATATTGAAGCTACTATTGGCCTAATAAAGTATTATACATATGCAGTTTTCTCATTAAGGGTTTTCTTTTAATAACATCATGTATGTAGCACCATCATGATACTAACTGCAGGCCTTACGCGTATATTAGGTTGCCTACATCTACTGAGCGTCCCTGTATCAGGTTTATCCATAGTATACCTCAATTGCATTCCGAATATCAAGGAATAAATGGCTAGCTTTCATAATAACTGATATCTTAGTATATATTAAAAATATCACTCTAACATATTTACGTAAAACCATTAACCTAATATTGAGTTATGGAATCAACATTATTTGCTTTGCATGATCCTGATAAATTATCCCATATATTACAAGAAATTATTTTTTCATAAGTGTGTGGATTTGGTTATTCAAGCTTTTGACAGTTATAGAGTGCTATGCATTATATATTTACCTTAAAATATAATTCATGAAAACAAATGACTTCTTGATGATTAATTACTATAGGGTGTTTTCATATGTTTAAACGTCCGTATGCTCATTTATTTATGAAAAGTAAAATACTGCGCAGGGTTCAAAGCATTACTCTTGTGGGCTACGTATTGAATCACTAAAATAAGAGGTGATGAAGATTTTTCGGTTAGTATAGTTTATTAATTGAGCGCTGTATTATTATTTCACATTTATCTCTTTAAAAAGTGACGAATTATTTATCATGGTTGCCTTGACTCCAACAATACCGGCCGATTCTCCACTGAAATACTAAGCGGTGAACAAAACCGTGAATCGTTCCAAAAAAAATTGATGTACATACATTAATCAAAGCCTTGGATATTAGCCAATACTTTAGAGTTGAAAACACAGAGGGGTTTGGATGCATGCAAAATTAATTCACTTGTGTGAGCCGCTATGCGCGTACGCTCAATTCTTTATCCTCTTTTTATAAACGAATATTTGCGAGCGAGATGAAACTTCCCAAATGCAGGCGATGCAGCGATATCCAGGTGTATTTACCGGGAACGCCAGCTGAGCCCGCGATATTTGAAAAAAGATAAAAATCTCCCTCTGATGGAAAATACCACTAAAGAAGAAAGGATTGCCATTGTTGTCCGTGGGAACAATCAAATAATCGCGAAAAAATTATCCGCTGGACGAAAATATACTCGGCATTATTGCGAGACAGAATGTGAACACCACTGATGCAGTCGCTTCGTGTATATTTTCATTTAGTTGTGGAAAATAAAACCCACGTGGTGGGGCATTTCTGTTTGACAGAGCAACCTCAAAAGCCGCGGTCGTGGCTCTTTGATGTGTGCAGGAACAGCTGCGATTGCCAGGAGGTTGGCTAAGCGGGCACTTTCCCTCCCTTTGCTTTCCTCATTTTTCCTTGAAGGGTGGAGAGAGGGAGGAAATGTTCCGCAAAGGGATGATGAGAGAATTCCCGAACGATCGATCCCTCTGGAAATTTTGCGTGCTCATAAACGCGATACTAAATCGCGTTTGGAAACTTGGCCATGCAATGTAGCAATTGCTCTTTTAAGTAGGGAAAACTTAAGGATTTTATTTTTGATTCGCGTGTTTATCTCGATCCTAAGATTATTTTTCGGGTAAACTGAGCAACAACAGTTTTGGGATGAAAATTCTATTACAGCTTTTGATTTTTCGTTTAGGCAATCAGTTGTTGCTATATATTTACATAAAAGATGTATAGTCAAAAAATTAAAATTAAATATCAGCTACTGTTATCCTTCCTTTTGTATTTGTGCTCTATATTCATCATGTGCGTTTTAGAACAAAAGCAAGGACATCTCATTTATTTTAAACTTTGCTAATATTTTCTCCTTAGGTCCAACAACGTCACAAAGAGAATATCTTTTCAATGAAGTATCCCTGTGGAATACCTTTAGTAATAAATCAGTAGGTATCATAGTTAATGTATAGTATAGTTAAATAATAATCATAGATAATAAATAGATAATTAGATGAATAATCCTATGGAGAAATCACAATTTGGAGCAATATGAAAGAAGTTTAAATTAAAAAATTTCAATTAAAATTAATCAGAATTATAATTTTAACTTATTGGAAAGGCTCCGATAGTTTATCTTGTATTGAAAATACAAAAGGAGGGGACTATTCTTTCTTCTACATGCGTTACTGACTTGTTCAGCTAAAACAGCGACATTATTATCGTGTTATGCCGGACTTCATGGATCGACATTTGAAGAGCTAATAGAAAAATGGTATGATTTTAAATTGTTTTTTGATAGTTGGTATTCCTGGATGCCGATTTACTCTATATCAATTATTCCGATGAAAACAAAAGAAAATAAAAGTTACTTTTTCTTCTTTGTATCATCATTTTTTATCTTTTGATTCCCATATCTTTTTCCTTAATCGTTTGCCAACATGACTGAAAGATTGATTTTAAAGATCTTTCACCAGGTAACACTCCAACCATTTTGCTTGAATTCTTAGAATAATAAAAATATATGTACCAGGAAATTAAAGATAAAGTTAAAGGAAAGAATATGTTAAAAAGCTAAAATATTTGTTGAAGAAATCCATGGTGCCTTATGGCTAGTGTTATGGTGTCACTGTGACTGAATGGTATAAGAAAATATTCGCAAAAGAAAGAGGTATGAATAAGAAATCATTCCTTAAAGGTAACATGATAAATTAAGAAAGTAGATAAGATAGTGATGAGATAGAAATGTTTACAGCAAACCCAAAGAAATATTGATCCACCGATACCGAGCAAAGATGTACAGTAGGAAAGGAGGTTATTAAATATAGAAATCACTAGTATTGATAAGAACCTACTGAAGAAACAACTGTCAGTTAATTCATCGTTGATGACCTCACATCTCTGAAGAATGGTTATTTCACGAATGTATTCACAAGCAAGGCTCGGAAAGGTCATAAAACCTTCAAAGGTCTCGCTCGTTCCATTGGAAGGAAGTGAGCAAGAAACAGAGGGTTGAGGCAGACGAAGGCTATTTGGCAGGAAATCCTCGCATGTGTGGGTGCGCGCATTCTGGGATGGGCCAGCGATTCCACGGAAGACAGTGATTTACGACCTTAAGGCGAAGATCTTCACCGACGATTTGCTGATGCTGCGGCTGCATTGTAAGCTCTTTTTTCTAACACGTTTAAGTAGTTTGTCTAGAGATTGATGGAATCGACTATTCCTAACAACGAGGGCACGTCCGAACGTCGACGGTCACGGACGAACTCCAATGTGGTGCACTCAGTCCATGCAAGAAAATTGCCCTTCAATCCTGCGAGGACGTTTTTTTTATTTTGATAAGCATTGATTTAAGAAGTTTTTTTATTAGAATATTAAAGCTGATATTTTTTCACGTTGGCTAGTGATTCAAAACAATAAATTCAGAACGATTGATGAAAACCTTTTGCTTGAAAACTGGGATATAAAAAACGCTTGTCGACAAATTACCAATGGAAGGGTCGAATAGTTGAAAACATTAAGCTTCGTCGCATAATAATTCTAATATAGGAAATATTTGCATCTCAGATCCTAGAACTGGACTAGAAAGACTAGAAATTATTATGTCACACGTACGCATGATATTAGCTATTCACGTAACCATTTCAGATGAACTGAAAGAAGAAGATGTAGTATTTTAAGGGACTGACGGTATAGGAACTGAATAAACAATAACATATTTGTATGTGATTTGATATATAATTTATTATTTTGTCTTATAATGTAAATTTATATATTTGAAATGTTACAGATAGGAAAAAAATGTTTAAAACCATTCAACAAACAAATCGTATTTATTGGACATTTTACCACTTCCATGACGTAGCATTTATGACGTCGACAAATATGACGGCTCGTCCAAGATTTCAACTCGAAAAAAGTTCTTGATTTCTTTCACGCTATTATTTCAATTACTACTTGGAAGTAAATTACTCTGCATGATGAATTTCAATCCTGGGCTATCCATCATCCCAGTCTAACTCCGATGTCAGTAAAGGCGAGTAATCATAAAAACATGTCCCAGAAGTAATATGTGAGAATGGGCTTTGATGTCAAACAGACCGATGAAAATGAGGTGATTGATATCCACAAAAACCCACAATATTCGTTTCGTCAAATAATTCAAAAATTTGTAAATTAATTGCACTGACATAGTATCACCGTTTGTGAGTATCACGGACATCGGTAAATAATTCGTTGCGATTTTGAGAGAATTGTTTTCCAATTGCATTATTAATTGCGTTAACATTCTTTACGTAGTACGAGTTGAAAGTATTGACATTTTTGGAGACTAGAGAGATTAAAAGTATTTTTGTAAGTTCTTCATCGGTACATCCAAAATTAAAATTTCAATAAACGATAATTTCTTAAAAACACTTCTCTTTGACACGCAATAATGAAAAACTAATAACAGCTAAAATTTCTATCGATGATGTTCTTCGAAAACTGTGAACGGGAATTAAATATTAAAATATCCCAAATTTATGGAAAAAGAAACAAGTAGTGCTAAATTATCGACAATTTTCGGTGTGCGACATTTTCAATAATAAAATGTTTAATATTTCCTTCCTAGGATATGATTCATTAAACCATTCTATCCTACTGAATAAATACTACAAATTAATTACTTTAGCCAATCACTTTACGACAGCTAAAAACAAGATATTTAAGGGTTTAATTGTGTAAGACGGCAATCTTTTAAAAAAGCTACTTCCAATTTCATATCTACGTTGAAAGAGCTATAATATTATGACGAAAAGGTCATGAAGAGCAGTTAGTTGGGATGTCAATTGTTCATTCTACAAATTATTCCACTCAAAGGTAAGATTTTCGATAAGTCAATAGTTTATTTAATGGCGTTACAGATACTAGAGATGCTGGTTGGTAAAATTTTCATCGTAGACTAAGATTTAGATGCATTTAATAGTATTGTTAATGGAAGACGAAATTTAGAGAAAAAAAGGAGACAATGAAGAATAAACGATGTAGCGACATAATTGCAGTAATAAGATTACGTTATTAATTGCAAGGACTGTTAATTTTAATGATTAGAAATTAAAGAACAGATTTATTACCATTTTGATGTTACTTTTCCAGCTGATAAGAAAACGTATGTGATAAATCATCTCCATTTAACATAATTATTTCTGGAGCGTATTATTGTCGACTAGTAGATTTGAGTTTCCAACCTTCCGCAATTATGTTGCTGAAAAACTAGGGTATCAGGATTTATTACACCGGTTTTAGGTAGTGTTTCCTATTCCTAGGTTATCATTGTGTGTAAGGATAGAAATAATGATTGGTAGAACAAAGTTGCTTTTTTTTTATCTGCTTAATTCCACGAGAGGATGGCACTGGTGGTCTAAGAGCCTGGTGACATCAAGAATAACGACCTCTCCTATTGCATAAGCAGCTCTTTATGTTCCCATTGTCTCTCATATCATTAAATTTTGGGGGGAAAGAAAAGCAACTTTCAGCATCAATTTTATCGAAAGTAAAGGACAAAAAAGTTCTCTTTAACTCTAATATTTTGGAAAATGCTACACAATTAAAGAAAGAAACCGAATAAGAGGCTCTTAGCCATACAAGAAAAGGAAAGAAAACATTACACGCCCAATGAGCGNTTTTGAGAAATTACGGATAATCAATACAAATACCGAATTTATAAACAATGCTACCGAAATGTATTTTGTAAATCAGTTGGTCAACATGTTAGTGGTGGTAATTGTGGGAGATATTCCTTCGAATGAGAGAGTCATCCTGTCCCCCTAATTTTTCATCGACCTATATGACTAGTAATTGCGACAATAGAAAATTAAACTTAGAATTACGTATAAGACGAATTCTAAAAAAAAGAAGGAATATCGATTTAGTTCTGTGAGTTGATATAACAGTTATTAAGGATATTTTTTTTGAAGATACAAAGATCTAATTTGCAGGTTTAAGATACCCAAGGATCCACTAATTGAGTATAATTAACATTCAAACTTAATGAACAGGATACTCATGATGTTGGACAGACAATAGTATTGTTAATGGAAGATGAAATTTAGAGAAAAAAAGGAGATAATGAAGGATAAACGATGTAGCGACATAATTGCAGTAATAAGATTACGTTATTAGTTGCAAGGACTGTTAATTTTAATGATTAGAAATTAAAGAACAGATTTATTACCATTTTGATGTTACTTTTCCAGCTGATAAGAAAACGTATGTGATAAATCATCTCCATTTAACATAATTATTTCTGGAGCGTATTATTGTCGACTAGTAGATTTGAGTTTCCAACCTTCCGCAATTATGTTGCTGAAAAACTAGGGTATCAGGATTTATTACACCGGTTTTAGGTAGTGTTTCCTATTCCTAGGTTATCATTGTGTGTAAGGATAGAAATAATGATTGGTAGAACAAAGTTGCTTTTTTTTTATCTGCTTAATTCCACGAGAGGATGGCACTGGTGGTCTAAGAGCCTGGTAACATCAAGAATAACGACCTCTACTATCGCATAAGCAGCTCTTTATGTTCCCATTTTCTCTCATATCATTAAATTTTGGGGGGAAAGAAAAGCAACTTTCAGCATCAATTTTATCGAAAGTAAAGGACAAAAAAGTTCTCTTTAACTCTAATATTTTGGAAAATGCTACACAATTAAAGAAAGAAACCGAATAAGAGGCTCTTAGCCATACAAGAAAAGGAAAGAAAACATTACACGCCCAATGAGCGAATAAAGAGGAAACGAAAAGTGGAAATGGAACTTGAGAGCGAAAGTCTTTCGAAATTAGGCGAGGCCTTTCATTTCGCTAACAAAATAAAAAAGATGAATGAAGAAAAGCATAGGAGGCAGAATTTGGGACAATTTCCATGATGAGATTAGGGAAAGCCACAGGAGATAAGATAGAAAAACTGCGGAAGAAAAGTGAGGAGGTAAACATAAACTTTAATGAAGAATAAGGGGCAAAATTGATTCAAAAGTGCGTGACGTAATATTGTTGCGAAAGAAGTTGTAATTTGACACTATAGTCTATACATAGCTGTTCTTTGCATGAATAAGAAAAAAGTCATTCTCAAATCAAATATATTAAGAAAATGAATTGAATTATGTTAAAGGCATACGATAAAGTTCATGATATTAATATCTTTTTAATTTATCAGAACAGGAAATTTGAAATTTGCAATAAAAATGACAATGCTCATCAATAGAGACTATAATCCTAATATGTACTATAATATAATATATAATAATAGAAAATATTTGCTCTATATTACTAATTATCAATACCTCAATTGGTTGCATCATTCACATTGACAATAAGCATTACAGTATATCACACATATTAAACAGTATACCTATCAGTGAAACTTCAGAAGTTATGCTGTTAAATGAGGGGGGAAAATGTAGAGATTGTGAAAATGAGATTTTTAGTGAGAAAGTACGGACATAAGTTCCACATGCAAAATTACCATTCTTCGTTCGCCTTTACGACAGAGATTATTTATGCTCTCTAAATCTCGCCTAATTCTGCAAAATTCGAATATCAAAACACCCGCACAGGGTAATCTTTCTTTAAATAGTATTATCCCCTGTACAATCGACCTTACGATAAATCGTTTTAGATTGAGAATAATGATGGAAAGATGTATTAAAGGCAGGAAACATCTTCGGAATAAAGTAAGAAGGAGATATAGCATGTAGGGGGTCTTGGTTTTGGCCACTGAGAGGAAGAAAGAAGGGGAAGGCAACAATAAGAGGGAAGGAGAGATATGGAAGACGTGGAAACGGTGGAATTGGTGGTTGGAGAGAGAAGGGGAATCGCAAGGGTCACTAAGGGTCTAAGAACGTGTCCGAGTGCCCGACCAAACGGATGAAAGGGGGAAGAAAGAGGGTGGGGCTACAATGTGTGCTGCGCAGAGGGGTGAAGAGGAGGGAAAGGGACACAAAGGCGATAGGAAACTATGGGAGAGAAACAAGAGCGAAGGATTGGCAGAAAATGTGAAGGATCAAATGGAGACAATGCCGAGATTTTGCGGAATTGGAATGCATGAAGAGGGATGGAAGATTAAGAAAAGATGATGAGAAAAACGAAAGAATAGGGACAACGTTAGGAGAATGAACTGAGCTGAGGTTAGAACGCTGAAATAAAGGAATCTAATTAAGAGAGGGACATTGAAGACAGAAGGGAAAGCTATTTTCATTAAAAAAGGGACTAGAAGATGAGATGAGGATGTGTCAACAGCAGTAGCTGGAACTTTTTAGTTTTCGCATGACATTAATCTTTCCTCTTTTATAATGGACCTTTAGTTTGCGATCTGCGCGTTGAAATACTCATGTAGCAACTTCTCGCTCAATTGACAGCAAACAGTACATTTATATCAAAATATTTAAATGTACAAACAAATTTATTTAATACGATAATGAACTTATTGCTGTTGTAAAACAACTTTTCCAATCTACCCCTCGGGAGGGAAAAGGAAAATACTGAAACAATATCCTAAGCCAGGAATTTAAAGAAAAAATTAAAGTTAAAAATAACAGCACTTATATTTATTCTTATATATTGAGGATTATTTCCGAGTTTTTCGATAAATGGTTTAATTCCATGAAATTTTTCAAAAATAATCAATAGAAATTGATTAAAATTTTCTGCTGAGCAGAATCTTACAGAAATATCTACTTCGGAATTAAATTTGAGTGACCTCTAGATATGGACTTTTTAATACTTTCTATATATTTGTTGGTCTCATCAAAACTTTTTTAATCCTTTAATTGCTACAGCATTTACAGAAATGTATGAAGTGACATGAATGGAACTGTCGTAAACCCTCCAATTCTTTTGGCCCGGAAACATAAGTCAGCTGAAATAACATCAAAACACGTTTTTCAACAAATTTTTGATGATTTATAGTAAAATTCGTCACAATTTTTTTAACTTGATTAACTGAGTATTCTGAAGGTTACTAAATACACCTTTCAATGACTTTCGATAGTCAGATAATATTCTAATGTGGGATCTGAAGCCACTGATTAGCAAAATTGAGTTATCAGTTTACTGATTGTTCTACAACACCATACAATTACACAATTTGAATGATTTAAAATCAAGTTCGTATCAACTCCTATCCATATTCAACAACCAACTCACGTATCCTCGAGTAGATGCTTTTAACTGTTGCTAGTACGCTATATTAATCATATTTTTAATCCTTGGAGTGTTTATAAAAGAAAATAAAAGTACACATATGACAGAAAAAAATCAAAATAGTTTTTATAGAGTAATTATCACTGATTATTCTTAATGATCCCATAAAACGTTACTCCTGATCAGAAACTTGTCATTTGTTAATTGAAAGTTTTCATCTATATTTCATTTATTTCTTCTAGAATCTGAATATCCATTTTTCTAGAATCTAAGCATCGAACAAATATGAAATGAAATATTATTGTAAATAACACAGTAAAGGTAACTTTGCACATTAAGGTGTTCGCTTATAAAGATGTTCAGGCATGTTTTTCAAATGTCTGGCAATGGCATATTCGCTTATAAAGATGTTCCGGCATGATAGCTCAATGGCCTACAGCAGTCACCCAGAAAGTGGAAAATCCAGGTTCGAGTCTCGGTTCTATAAGACTTTCATCATGATTGTTTCTCCTTAAAAACACTGTAAATAATGTTAGACGCTCGTCGTTTTTCTTGGTTTTTGTTGAATCTATTCTAATTTTTCCCCTACCTGCTGATTAATCCTAATGGCATGGAACCTATTACTAAGATCGGCCAAGAAAAGCTGTAATGTAAGTTCTGCCCAAAGGAATGATACAAAGCGAACATCAATGAATGGAATCTGGGTAATTGATATTTTAGTTATTTCACAGAATTATAAAAGCTAATCAGTGAATGATGGTATACATTCTCTGCATTACGACGAAAGGTAAATCCGTAACAGATTAACTAGTAGTATCATCTTAAATTCATAGACTCCAGCAAAGAAAGATGTAATAACTATGTTGCAGCGCAGATACCTTTAAACTCCGTCAGGTCTTTACCTTTAATTAACTACGTAAGAATCATAGTAAATCATGAACTATCTAAGATTCGTACGTTCTACACTTCCTTACATGTAAGCAACGATTAAGGAAATAATTGAAATTTCGACACGAAATAAGCTGAAGAAAATTAACAGATTTTACACTAAAAACTTATTTTGATCAGCAAAACTGCTCTATTTAAAAATTAATGGTGATAAATTCACCAGTAGTTGAACCAGAAGCTTAAGGGATGGTGAATGAACACTACTATTTTTATTACTATTTTATATTTTTAATCTGAAATATTAAATGAACTCATATGTGAAAATATTTCATTCACGCTCCATCAGTTATATAAGAATGTATGGATAGCAAAAAATGAAATAAGATTAAATGGAAAAGTAATATTGTTTATAAAACAATACTATTAATTTATACTAACAACAAATTTATCGGGTTTGAGGAAAAAAGAATTGAAGATTGATTACATAGAGAGTGATAAAGGAGCAAGAAGGGGAGGTGGTATCATCTTTCTGGTAAAAAGCTCGATAGGTACGGAGAGGAGGTAAAAACACATAGAATGTGCTTTTAGGGAGAGAGTCGGTCGTAGCCGGAAGGAAGGGTAGAAGCGTGGAAGATTGATGGCAGGAAGTAAGGCACGGGAAAGAAAGAAAAGAAATAGGAAGTCAAATAAAACCCGAAAAGCGCGGGGATCGGATGTTTCTCAGGGATGAGTTCTGTCGGTGCAGACGAGGATTAGGGTGGAGTGAGATCATCGCGTCCCTTAAAAAAAGAAACGCGGAATTGAACCTGTAATCCGCTGGTGAGTATGTCATAATGAAGAGGGAAACGTGAATAAAGGCCGTATAAGTAAATTGAGGTGTGAAAAATAAATGAAGAGCATATGAGTGGAGGAGGGGAGAGACAGAGAGGGATGATTATGAGCCTCTTCCCCTCCTTCTGTGCGAAGGAAAGAAAGGAGTTCGTGAGTGTGTGAGTGCGCGCGTGCGTGTGTGCGGGTCGAGTGGGTGGCAAAGAACACGGGAGTAACGTAATTTGAAGGAAACTCATTCGTCGCGAGCAAGCAGTAAAAGAAGGTGAAGAGAAGGGGGGAGGGGAGCAGAGAAGGGATAGGGTTTTGAAAGAAATAAAGCTTGAGAATGAAAGTGGAGTAAAGATTTGGAAAAACGAACAGATTTGAGGGAAGGCAAAGAGGGTTTTAAAAAAGAAAGGCAGGATGTTGAGAAACGAAACAAAAGGGTTTAATTTAAGGTTATTCGTGGGATTTGAAATGAAAGGGGATTACAGAGCATTTGAAGTGTATCTTGGTCGTTCAGAAGGAGGAAAATACGTCTTGGGAAGGAAATCGCTGTGTGAAAGACTTGGAAACCACAAAAAGAGAATAAATTCTTGAAATACGGAGAAAAGTCCATAAGGGACCCGAGATTACTTTCAGCGGAGATCATTGAGTTGACAATCTATATATAATTTATAATAGAAGACAGAAAATAATGGTAAACTAAAATTTTCAAAGCATTTCAACATTGAATCTATATACAAATTTCGTGATATTCCTTGTAAATGATTGCAGCAGTTGTAGCGATTTCATTACCATTTTAATGTACTTACATAAATAATATTCTTTAAATGTATTCATAGCATTAAAAAAAACAACGAGTTGTCTTAAATTTAAATGTAAAACAAAGAACAGTAAATTATAGTGAGCTACATTGGTTGTACGCTCTTGAGATGGCAATAATAAATGATTCCAACCTCCAATCTAATATTATCTACTCGTTGGCATGTGGCACATTCTTATTTTGAATTGTAAAAGTGTAAAAACTTTTAATTTTACTTTGTAAAATAAATTCAATCCACTCCAATCTATTCTCTAATAAAAATAATGCATATCAAATGTTCTATAACATTAATATACGATAGCTAGAAGCAATTTTAAGATATATATGAATCCGTTTCCTTTAAAAAATGATTCTACATTTGCTGTTTGAATCCTGATTGTTAGTTGAGAGCGAAAAACAGAAACTTTATACAAAAAACTGACAGGTAAGTAATGAAAAACATCACTCAAACCTTGATTGGAGTTCCGATGCATTTGAAATCAAGATTTTAGAAAAAATTGAATGAATGAAAACATTCAAACAATGGACCTAAATTCAAGCGTGATGGGTTGCTCGTGGCAAGTTCAAAGTCTTCACTCGAAATTTATAATCCAAGGTGCTAGGTAAATATAATTTGATTAAAATTTCTGGTTCGAAATATTCTGGAGCTGAATTAAAACTCAAAAAAAGGCCAAGGACTACTTCGAATAGAAACAAAATGAGCATCAATCAATCATCACACGGAATATAAGCCACCGTCATCAATCATATAGACCTAGTGCACTCTATAAAGTGTATTTGAAAATATCTTTAAAGTTATGGAGTTTTTGAAATGGATGATAAAGCCCATCCAAATGAGCTTTGCGTTAACTTTTACGATGCGCTCGTTAGTATATTAGATGAATTAGTTTGTTCTCCGATTTATTTTCCGGGCTTTAATTCGTCATTTCGTCACGGTCATCACTCTCCTGCTCGAGAATAATCCAACCTTCTAACACGCAAAAATAAACTTAAGGTGAGAAAGGATGTCATGCATCGAAGAAAGCAGAAATCCATGAGAAGTTTTATCTCGTGGGCTGTCTATCAAGCTTAATTGTATTTTTTGAGATAACATGTTTTACCATGCATTCTTTTCTTAGTGCACCATGTTTCCTCCTACACTTCGCGCTGTAACACCCTTTGCTGCTTCAAAGAGCTCTCCTTATCCATTTAATAATGGACGTAAAAGCATCATCAATCCAAATTCAAAAGAACCGTCAAGATTGTTTCAAGGAGTTCATATATCATAGAGTTCCATCAGGAGTCAATTCTCTGTATTACAACAAGAAATCCTTTCATTCATCACATAAATATTTAATTCACACTATATATTTTGGTGTTTAAACCAATCCAAAATGTTAACTGCTTAAGGTTTATCGATTTTTTCTTTCACTAAAACATTTTCCATATTAGGACTATGCCTTGGAATTGAATACTGAGTTGTGCTATGTACAATTATGTGACACTAATTAATGATACCAACTTGCCATTCCTCATTTACACTAGATGGAATTGTAGTACCATAACATTGAAATTGTATTACGAATCCAATCCAATCTTGAATTTGATTCCGCATACTTTCCAGGTATTCCGGTTGTACTGAATTCTATTACAGTGGGGTGGTTGTCCATGCACTGATATCCCTAACAAGCTATGTCCCTTGTTAATACATACTGAAAATAATAAAATACCTCACAATTTACTTGCATAGATATATTTATAGTATTTTTATAGAAAATCAGGTCAAAGGTTTAAGAAGAAATATCTCTATATTTATTAATTCTGGATTTCTCTGAAATTACTAGATTTACGTTTATAACTGATTTGCAATTATTAGCAAACAATCAAGAAACCTTAACAAAAGAAATCAAACGTACAAAACCTCTTTTACGAAGTTTTGCTGTCCGAGATTCATTTGGAGCATGAAAGGCTTCCTTTGGCTCTCGAACCTTGAGTGATTTTTAGCATACGTTTCCCTTACGAATTCTTTTTTCGTGCTCTCTTCTTTCCTCTTATAAAAATCATCAACAACTCCTCGTTGCCTCCCTCCTAGCAACTCTTACCACTAGTTTCCTTTTTTATGCCACTAGCATCCTATAATGAAAGCCACAGGTTGGATAATCTCTACGGCCACAGAACTGCGTCTCTGTCTGAAACAAAACTGGGAAGTGCAAAATAGCGCTTAAGGGGGCAAAAAGAGGTCGGGAAAAATAGTAGCGAGGAAATAGGCATAGGCAGTAGGCAATGTAATCGGGGAAGGTGTTATCATGAACCTACTATAGAATATCTACCTCCGAGTATTCAGAGAAAGGAAGAATGAAGATACAAAGATCTAATTTGCAGGTTTAAGATACCCAAGGATCCACTAATTGAGTATAATTAACATTCAAACTTAATGAACAGGATACAAATTTCTTGAAAGAATCTAGGAAAATGAAGCTTCTTGAAAGAGATACTTTAAGTCTACTCCATTATACCACACGGTACTTTGCAGTTTTTCTTCATAATTTTGAAAACATCTGCTTCGTATACATCCCCATCTGAATAAGATTTGTTACTTTTCCAGTGAATATGTTGTAAGAATATTTCGTAAATTACCAGCTAGGTAACCTCGTGGCGATCCTATGCAAAATACATTTCCAACTTTTCAGTAAAGCATTCTATTTTGCTTCAGGGATCTCACCGATACGTTTTGGGCCATTAACAAGAAAATTTTCAGAAAAATATGAAATAATAGAAGTATCACGTGTTCATTTCTCTTAATGCTTCCAAGTTTATATGGATCAATTTGTAAAATATGTATACTTGCAAAATGAAATGCTTCAATATTTTCTTTTATCATCATTTTAAAAATTGGTGACTTTATAAGAAAGTATAGAAAAGAGAATATATCGCATTAGAATATTCAACTTGATAAAGTTAAAAGTTAATTTTTAACAATACGCCAGTTATACTATAACAATGTAAAGTCTTTCATCAAAACCGAGTACCATCAAGGGCATTACTGTAGTAATACAAGTGTTATTACTCCATACCAGCAAAGTTTGAGTTATTCCAGTGTCGTATTAGACACTATTAGCTTAACATATAGTCTTACTACTTAAAGGGGTATCATAAAAACAATAATTGCTAGTTTAAGTGAAGGAGGTGCTTGGTTTTTCTTCCACTCTTCCTCTTAAGTCCACCTGCCTAATAACGAAGAGGCGGAGAATTGAGTGAATGGGAGAGATTTTCATCAAATTAAGGAGGAATATGAGAAATGATAAATACTCTGATAAACAATAAGAATTAACAAAGAGAGATTGTTACTTGAAGCTAACTCAAATTTTCATTCAATAAAGAACGCACACTATTGCTTTGTCACGTGCTTTGTAATAGTTAATTTCTGAATTAGTGCGATTAGGTCACTTCAGAATTAGCTGTATTTCGCAGTAAAATTTTCATCTTTCTATTCAGGAACTTAAAACTATTTCATGGGAAAGTTTTACATTTGTGGAGGTAAGTTATAATTTTAGGCAAAAGAGTCTTTTACAGTTTCAGTCGACTTTTGATTACGGCTTCTTTCTAATATACAACATCTCATTAAGTTGAATTTGTTTTTTGGTAAATTTTTGAAAATTACGAAAATATTATAAAATATACCACTAATAATATAACCATGCAGAAAATTACCTTACAATGTCCTCGGGGTAAATAATTATCTCGACTGCTTTCGTTTTGTCTTCGATGTCACCAGAAGATGAATAAAAGTTAGACGAAACCAATCGTGATTGCTATTCTGTGGAAATTATAAGGCTGTTTTCTTCTTGTTTATGGCATCGTTCCACAAGTTTGAGCTTAGCCAAATCAAATTCACTTATAATACGTTTTTAAACCACAATAGTTAAGTTTACATGTATACTCTAAATGCTACAACAGAATGTCAGTAAGTGAAAATTTGGCGATAACAAACTCTGAAATAAAAAAATTGTTCACCATTCTCATTCTCAGTATCGTATTACACCTATCCGACTAATACTAAAAAATCAGATAAAATCGTCTTCAATAAATTTCGGTGTGCATTTTCCGTTTCTTTAAATAGAGCGTAATTTATCATTTTTTTGGAAAAAATGAGCAAGTAAAACACTGAACAATATTTTATTTTTTACCTAATAATCGTATTAAAATTCAGTTCTAAACTGTGCAAGATTTTATTTTTAAGTAAGGTCGCTCAAAAATCTACTTTCTGAACCATTCGTTTTAATTTAATTCCGTTACTTAGGAATCGCGATTTATTTCATGGAATTGTGTGACAGTTTTGACTCATTTGATTTCTTAGCTCTATTCTATATAAAAATTATTTTCAGTTTTCAATTTAGCAAATTAGTAATCGGATTTCATGAAGACTGTGATATATAACATGCCTCGTTTTCCAAGTCAGTGAAATGTAGGAAAATCACCAGGGAGAGAGATCGGTAATTTTAAGATAGGCAAGAGATAGGAAATGAATGGCATGCGTGCCTAATGGATCTCGCTAGAGCTATTTGCTTGGCACGCTACGCTCCCAATGTAATTTGATTCATCATGTTATTTCCTCCGTATCGAATGCACAAAATTAAAACTGTCAAGTGATGGAAATTACAAATCAGAAATTTCTCAATTGCTGTCACTATCTACTTCGAAATACTATTTCACATTTCCTTATTTATGAGCTAAAGATAAATATTTCCATCAACTTGACCTTAACAGGAATGTAAATCATTAACTGTTGCAATAAACACTGGTGATTATCATATGGTAAATATCTGCAAATGAAATTACTGAATTGAAAAGTGTCTCCTTTTCTAAATTATTTCGTACTTTCTTTCACTTTTGACACCATAAGATGGGAATAGTAAGTTTGATGAGGAATAACCGCCACTTTTATACCCTTATATCCCCCAATGCACTGCACTAAATAATTTTTATTTTTCCTCGTACATTTTTCTAGGAGCCTGGTAGATAACAATAATTTATATGGCGCTCATTTTCATTCTTCACCCAATATAAGTAAGTGAGCTAAATCTGAGTTTAGAATGATACTTCTCTTCTTCGGAGAATATTTACTCAGTATCACACTTCTAAAACCTATGTTTTGACTTATAATACATTTTCTGTGAGTCATATTCAACAAGATATACCCGAGATCACGTTAATTGTATCACACAAAAAGTATGTATGAACTTGTTGATAGAAATGTAATGTTTATGGTCGGGCATTGTACGGTAATAATAATATTTCATCATTGGACACAACGGAATATTCACAGCTTCGTTAAACCAAAAATTACTATGCCAACAATATGATTCTTTTAAACGGGATTTTCGATCAATCATAAAATGATGCAGGGGCTACGTACACAAAACCAGTGGTACAATTCCAAAATTAGCTTAGACTTAAGAGAGGTCAAGAGCGAAAACATATTGCAAAGAAAGAGATAAAAAGAAAACTGTAACCTTCTTTGATGTCTTCATTTTTTTTCTGTTCAACATGATACATTTGATACGCTTTGGCTATTTGAGCAGAAAATATCGATTGATTTTTCTGCGAGAGACTGTTGACGATATTCTGAAGAATATTAGGTGCAAAAACAAGCTTTATATTATTGCATTAAGTATTCATGGGAAAACTAAAATACTAGAAACGAAAGAAAATATTTCTAGTTTAAAATAGGAAATTTCTATTATTTTGAGAAATTACGGATAATCAATACAAATACCGAATTTATAAACAATGCTACCGAAATGTATTTTGTAAATCAGTTGGTCAACATGTTAGTGGTGGTAATTGTGGGAGATATTCCTTCGAATGAGAGAGTCATCCTGTCCCCCTAATTTTTCATCGACCTATATGACTAGTAATTGCGACAATAGAAAATTAAACTTAGAATTACGTATAAGACGAATTCTAAAAAAAAGAAGGAATATCGATTTAGTTCTGTGAGTTGATATAACAGTTATTAAGGATATTTTTTTAGAAAATATTCAACAAAAAGTTACAGATTATTATTCTAAATATTACTGTAAATTTCTGCCAACTTTCAATTATTTCAGAAAAATTATTACAGCCCTAATTTTTCCGGTTGATACGTGATGATATCTCAATCAGGAACGAGCAACCGGTGAGAGTACTAAGCGAGAGCTACTCCACGATTCTTTATTAACTTCGAGGGTTAGTTTTTTACTCCTCTCAGTTCCATGAGTTCCTCTAAAGCTTTTATGAATCATCATAACTTTTGCGATCAATTATATCACCAATTAATGTGCATTAAAAAACAAAATATAGTTATACTTCGTACTCAGAACAAAGATATGATTCCGAATAAACTTCACATGTAAAACGAAAGTGCTAAATATAAACGAATTAATTATTTTTCTTGTAAATTAAGAAAAAATCTTGGTATGTCTTTATTTTTGAACTCTTCCTCATATTTTAGACTAACAAATACCGGATCTATTATAAATCAGCCAAAAATAAAATAAATTATACTTTTTTCTGTAAATAGTGGGTTATAATTTCAGAAAGTGGTTATTAATATCCGTTATGACAATCTCATTCATCAAGCTCCGATAAGATGAACACGCGGTTCATGTCCAGGAAACCTTGATCGTTATAGCAAATTTCTGACGAAAAATTTCAAGAACAATCAGTACGGCTTTCCACAAAAACAAAGTTACATATGATTTAAGATTATTTTCTTGAAATTAAAAGATTATTCTGTTGTAAAATAGTAAAAGGGTGATTTGTACTTTGTCCACAAAAACAAAATTACATATGATTTAAGATTATTCTCTTGAAATTAAAAGATTATTCTGTTGTAAAATAGTAAAAGGGTGATTTGTACTTTTAGTGTTGTTTAATCACAGGCCAATATGTAGGGTGTTTCAAAATGTTAATGACACCCGCAAATCGAGTAAATAAAATGAAGTGCTACTCTATTCTAAGTTTTCTTCTAGTAAAAAATATCGTAAATTACACCTGCAAAAACATAAAAATTTCTTTATAATAATCTAGCACAGGAAGCATCAATTTTCCTGTTTTCATTTCACAATTTGCTTAGTTCATGCGTACATGCTCTAACACCCTCCAAAAACATTTGTTCGTCAAATTTGTATTCGTTAATCAATTCCAAAAATCAGTGGATTAAAAACTAGATACCCGTGTCATCTCTGTACTCACGAAACCTAACACGTAGAAGACAGATTTCGCCAGCTAAAGTTAAAATAAGTCAAACTAGCGTCCTGATTAAAATATATTACGTACCTTAACAGATAACATTTTAAAGCCATAGTTAAACCATTCCATTTAACCGTCAAAATTCAGTCGAGTCTAAAGTTTAAACCTAAAATATATA
>KZ308556.1:2449461-2478249 GCA_000376725.2 Ladona fulva
TATATATATATTTTTTTTTTACGACGAATATTCAGGGGAAACGCCCATGATTTTCTTTTGATAATCCAAAGAAGAATATCGCCGCTCCCTTAGAAAGCGAATCAACCTCAAATGAAGCGAACCGCCATAGCAACTGACTGTTGAGTTTTGCTGGTCTTCATTTAGTCTCAAGCATGACCGATATCTTTACGAGGGAGACATTAACCAATATCCTTAAGGCGGTCATTGTTCTCGAATCGGAAGCGTCTTTGCCGAATTTCCTCCTACTCAAAGCCCTATTACTCCCCGCCTGTTCCCGCCGCTTATCCCTTGCCCGTTAACTCCTACTCACGATCAGCACATCCTCTCACACCCCTGCGTCGCTGCACTAACCCTTTTCCCACACCCTTCCTTCATTTGATCCCCTACCCAATCCTCCACCACCAACCGCCCACCTCTTCGTTACTATGCTGGTCGAGTTAGGAGAGTGGAAGAAAAAAACCAACGTCTTTTTTTCGAGTGCCCCGTGACGTCACAAAGTCTTGGTCGTCAAGACGGCGGTTAGCGGCACTTTAACACGGACGCCTTGTGGAGAGGACGAGAAGAAGGATTAAAAGTGAAATGGGGGAGAGGAGTAATGAAATGCGAAAACGGGTGGAGGAGGGAGACCTCTCGCGGGAAATGGGGGAAGTGGTGGCGGAAGACGTACGGCGGGAGGATCTGGGTTACCAAAGGGTGACCATGGAATGGGAAAAGGAGATTTAATTTCGGAAAATCCGAAGTTGGGAATGGAGGAACGACAGGAAATTGGGAAAGCGTTTGAAAACAGATCGTAAAAAAAGACAAGAGGTCCTATGGATACGAAACGCTGGGAAAAAATTAAATGCCTCCGCTACCATTATCCTTTTCATCCTCGTCCTTTTTAAACTGTTACGAAATAGAGGAATGTGGTTCCAACTTTTGATAAAAAAAACAGAGCTATCCTTTTCTTTGTGATGCCACTACAATCTTTTAACAAATTTTAATTAGCAGAGAAAGCATTCCTTCAGTTTCCAAACCGAAACTCGAGTCAAATGAGAATCCGGACTAAAAATATTCAAATAGTACGAAATTAGACACCATACTGAAATAAAATAAATAAATCCGCAATTTTTTCTGGCGTGATAGAAACTTCGAGCGAAATCGTTATTTCAATCATGTTTACTACGATATATAACATGTCAAAGGGATTGATATTTTCTTTCCTTGACATAATTGAGGGGGCCGCGGAGTGTGAAGTAAGGAGGCGAGATATGGGAGGAAAACTGTTCTACGTGTGGAAAAGACGAAGGGAAGGGCGAAACAGAGGTGATAGGTGATATGTAAAACAGGTGATATGTAAAAACAGAATATGTATTAATTATCTGGGTCGTTAATTAAGATATAGAAATATAATAGATACTCACAGAAAAACCGAGTTTAACGTTTTTGTAGTAGCAGTAGCATTTTTGAAATGACATTTTTCATTTTTATCGGTCATTTCGCACGTACGTAGACCCCCACCGGGAATAGAACCCGGAACTTTCACCGAAGTTGAACGCGTTGTCCACTTGGCTATCCGGGAGCCCTTTTACTTATTTCCACACACACTTTTTTTTAGAGGAAAATAGAGTCCCGGGAATAACTTGATGGAATGCTTTCGTATTGTTAATGGGAGAAATTTTGAGGATGTGTATGTGGATTTTTTTGAGAATTAGATAACCGATAATTCTATTTAGTCGATCGTTAACGAGTAATTTACGAAAAAAAATGTAACTTAATAATCAAAAATTATACGATAACAAACACTGTCTTTGAAGCAAATGGCGCTTTCTTAGGAATATTTTGTGCCTTACGGAGAAGATTCTCTCAGAAGTATTGTCAGATAATGATATCATTACTGTGTTAAACAAATTAATATCTCTCTCAAGGTCCCTGGAAATGATTATCGAACAATAGAGACACAAAACGGATCGCAGGATTAAAAAGGACGATGATTTAAGAAAAAGGGGAGTGGAGAAAGAGATGAAAAGCGGCTGAGAAATCTGAAGGGAGAGTGGGAGAGCGAGCGACAGAAAAAGATTTCGGGGGAAAGTAGGAGATGAGATAAAATGCGCTCGAGTTTACGAAAAAAGAGAACATTCGAGTATTTGAAGAAAGCACAAAAACACGAGAGCTGCCGTAAGAACGCTAAAAGCGAAGAGGAGGGAGTAAAGCTGAAAAAGAAGACGGGAGGAGTGGTATAGGAGGATAATGGAAAAGGGAGATGGAAAAATGAAACGAAAATGGAGGGTCTTTAGTGTTCGGAGGAGGAGTGTTTTTTAATTAAGACAGCGGGAGAGTCTTCTGCTCGCTGCCTGTACTGCTCGACACAAAAATCGCATTTCAAAATATGCATTGGAGTTCAGAGAAAAAAGGAAACGAAGGGAGGATAGAGAGAGCGGGGAAGGGTGGATGGAGGACTGGGAAGATGAGAGAAAGAGAGAGAGCGAAGTTGTAAGTGGTTGATGGAAAGGCTTGAAGGAGTTCTGCGCGACAAGACAAGCTGAAGGTCTTTGTCCGCAGAGGCTCCGTTAAACCACCGCTATCTCCCCCTTTAAACATTCACTCGAGGAAACCCTTTTACACTTAGCCAAAAGATTCCATCTGCACACCGCAGACCATTCTCAGATGGACTCCCACTCCTCTGTTTCGCCCTTCCCTTCGTCTTTTCCACGCGTGGAACAGTTTTCCTCCCATATCTCGCCTCCTTACCTCACACTCCGCGGCCCCCTCAATTTTTTGATGCTGCATAATGTATCTGGCACGATCCATTCAATTTCTCCTCCACTGAGGCCTACCTTACTTTTTCCCCTTCTCATTTGCTCCTTTGCCGCTAATACGCTACGCTTGTTTCGTCTCGCGTTTTCAAAACGCCGAGGCTTCCATCCCTCTCGAGCCACAAAGGGATGACATTTTGCGGTGCTGCGGATGGGAGATATTAAGTAGAGTTGCGCGAAGCGAGGTTAGATTAAGGAGTCTCTGTGGGAAAGATAAAGTGGGCGTCAAACGAGAAGTGGACGGAATAACGTTCGAAGGCTCAGAGAAAGAAACCGTGTGGGATTTGGAGTAATTATCGAAATACTCCTCGGGAATCATTTTTCGGTATCTATTTCCTACTGTCGCGACTGTCTGTAGTGAGGA
Organism: Ladona fulva; assembly: GCA_000376725.2. NCBI lineage: Eukaryota > Metazoa > Arthropoda > Insecta > Odonata > Libellulidae > Ladona > Ladona fulva. The sequence goes on from KZ308556.1 coordinate 2,452,642, forward strand.
ATGCGATGTATGTCTCTTAAGCGAAGCATTAGAGGAAGATCGCATTTCTTTCACATATATGTCAGGTGACCTTGCACGTTTGATATTATGAGTATTATATAAACGAGTGTTGATAATATACGAAGAGAATGAATCGCTTGAAATCGAATTGAAAAACATGTCTGAAACACGATTTTCACTAGAGAATACACAATTCAAGTCGGGAACCACTGATCAACTGAGATATGACAATAATGAGCAAAGCAACCATGAGTTCTAAATTTTCTAAGAAAAGCACAGATAACATGAATTATTATTTTCGATTTTATTGTGAATATTTACCAAAATACTAAACCTATTTTTTAGTTTGATTTCCTTAAAATTGTAGAGTTTACTTAGAAATGTTCCGATAGTGAAGACTGTGTATTGTATGTAGAATATACTTAGACGTCTGAAAAGTTCTATCCAGGCGAAAATTCCTTTGATTAAATTATCGAGAACTTTTTTGGTATAACTCAGTCAGCAAGTTTCTCAAAGCGATTCACCCTATATATTCGGTTTCCTACCATAAAAAATTTCCGTGGATCCATTTGTTTCTTTTCCCCAGTGTTCTCCATTTTGCGCCCATAGAAGAAACAGAAAGAAGGCTGGGTGAGTGATGATTTGTAGTCCTTTTTCCCCGTGACACTCCCAACCATTAAGAAGGCAAACATAAGCCCCAGATCTCCACTCTAACGACGAACATTAAAGCGACCACTCGTGGATAGAAATGAAACGACAGCATTAAAAGGCGGCAGCACCGAGCGCAGAAGAGAACCGCATCGGGATGCGGCGGCCAAAGCATTCGCACACACACAAGGGAAAGGAGGAGCGGCACACTACGCGCTGAATATTGCGACAGAAAACAGCGACGAAAAGAAGTACGCCATTCGTATGATAACTGCAAACTCGCGCCTTCTACCGGAGTGCAAAAATTTCTATCCGAATGTGTTGACGCTACCAAAAAGCGGCTCTAATATGCTGAGCTCTCTTCTTGTTACGTCACCGCAAGAGCGCATCCAACAATCAGCCGATGTAAATGGGGTCACGTCACGGCATGGGCGTATCGAGAAATATTCCCAAGCAGCTTTTCTAAAGTTGTGAGGGTTTTCCGCAAATAAACAGTTTGGCTAAGTTGGATCATGCTCCAGCTTCTGTTCAGAATAATATTAAGCGTTTTTCTATTTTTCAAGAGAGCTAAATAACTAACACGACGTAAGTTCGCATGTATTCAACAATAATGAAGAAAACTTCTGTGGCATCTCTTTCCTTTGATTTAAATTAACTAATCAGCTATGTATGATACTTTTCTAACTTTTCTTAGTATTGGTACAGTTATTAAGTCTACTCAGACCAGTTCATCACGGGGTAGTACCAAATCCTATATATCCTATATTGTGATGAGAGAATGATATACTTTATAGCATTCAAACTGAAAATTAATTCTGTTTATCGATACTGTCGCTTCAAAAAACTACTTTATTAGAATTCCGTTACTTGTGATTAATAAATCTTCTTTGCAGGTATTAAATAATGTTTTATTTTAAAGGAATTACATGCTCTTTGCGATAAAAACTTGAAGGAGAAATGTAGATCATTTGAGCAACGTAACAATTAATTATTTTTAGAGAGCACAAACAATTTAAAGTGCCTCAAAAGAGTTCTCTAAAACGAGGAAAAACACTTATTTACTTTCCTACAATAAACGGCCTGATTTAAATTTTTGCACAGACAAACGAACATCAACAATGTATATTTAATCTAAAATAAAGCATTTGGTTTCAATGGCTGAGACACAAGATAAATAATTTAAAATTAATAACAAAATTATATTTTATTTGAAAGCAAAAACTTTGATGTTTTTAAACCCGTTGTTTAAATTTGGAAACGATTATTTTAATTTTATGTAATACATTTAAATATGAAATTAAGATTTGATTATTAATTCTCCATCGTCATATTACAATTTTCTCAGAAGTTTCTATCTTTTAGTGGGAATAATTGGTTAATTTAAAGTCATAATTGATTGAATTGCATCGATTTCGATTATTTCACGTTGTTAACGTCCATCAAGCAGAATGTATTTTTAATTTTTTACATTTATGGTCCTGAATTACAAAGGATTGTTATTTATTTTGTGATTCAATGATAAATAATTAAATTAAATTCAAGAACCTTGCCGAAAAATCAAATCGATCTCTTTGAGTTCTTTTACGGAAAAATTCACGTCAAAACAAGTTCTGCACATTAAAGAAAGGAATTAATAAGGCTGACTGAGATTTAGAAGATCAGAATGATAAAAATAATGAAAAATAACTGAATAGCTCATTTACTGTCTACATCATATTCCAAACAATAATCCATAGACTATAATCTTTTTAAATTTTAAACATTTTTAATTAGAAGTCTGAGGTATACCATTATCACTACGCCTTAAACTAATCAATTCTTCTATGCCTTCGATAATTGAGGTATCTTAAAAACGAAAGATAACCTGAAGCTAATCCCAAGGTAACTTGCTTTGTCAGACTGATGATATAGTAAGTAAGAATTCCAATCTGTTCTATAAGTTCTCTTGAGTATAGGTTTATCATTTGTCTCCGTTTGACCGGCACCGTCACGGTTTAAACGCATGTCCCAGCCATTTTTCTATTTTCCCGGTTTGATTGAAAAACTCGGAGAAAGAATAAACTCTAAGACACCGAGATTTCAACGAAAGACATTGTTTAAACACAAATTTTCATAAAGCAGTGACGCTGTACAACCTTACACTAGAAGTATCTTAAAATCACATACAACCTATTATTTCTACACCGTAAATAAATTTTAAGGCAAAGTTCTGATATCCACCCAATTTTACCCTTCAGAACTTGATAAGCCCCAGTTTCTCAGAATCAGAATATGAATATAGCCTACTTGAATAGGAACTTCAGAAGCATTATTCAAACAAAACTCATCAAAAAGTTCTGCATTACTTTTAGATCTATAACAACTATTTAAATCCGTACAATAAGTTCAGTTTCAATTAATTTGTAACTTTTCATGTATACACAATAATCTTTTGTTTCCTTGAAATACGAGTATCTACTGACCCTGTAGCTTTTCTAATCGATCATCCCATATACAAAAATGATCCTCACAACAAATCCAATTATTTCGTCATCCATCATTATTTGTTATCAGTGAAAGAGTTAATGTTATACGAGGGAAAGCTATACCTTTGTTTATAAACTTTCAATTAACATTGGTTTTGTAATTTTTGTCAACCATCATCTACGTAATCAGTATACTTATACACGATTATAAAGATTATTCTATCAACATGTTAAATAAGTAATATATTGAATCACTACGAACAAAATTAAATCCAACTTAAGTTCTGGCATGCTTGATGGGTTCTTCTGGCGATAAAGAAACTAAATTAAGCACTTTGTTATTTGCTTTCGTGTGAGTTAGTCAAACTGCCTCATCTCGCTTGCGTTGCCATAAATATAAAAGAGCAACTTATATGCCAAATGTATTTACTCCAAAAAAATACCATTATCGCTCATAGCAGCACAAGTATATAGGCATGTATACAACAAGAAGGGGAAAAACACACAATGACGCACTCCCTTTGAAGCTTTACATGAAACATCCGCAATCCCCAGTCAAAACATTAATAGAGACAATACCCGGGCCGCACATTCCGTGCCACTGGATCACTTTAGAATTGCGTGAAATACCATGCATAATCCATCGCCATCGCCAGATAATATTCATTGCCAGTTAAGTCATTAATCCACTGTATTCCCCTTGTGTTAGCTTTAGGATATATCTCCCTCCTGCCCAATACGGAATTCCTTCCATCGGGCATTATCACTTTGCCTTCCCCTCTCCCTAATCAGTGCAATTGACCGCGAGCCAATTCCCTCAAAAGTAGTAGCCAAGGGAGAATACACTCCTACGCCTGCATTCGCTTCCCCCTTCCCTCTTCGACCTCCAGCCGTATCCGTTCTCTGCCCAGTGATGTGCCCCAAATACATTCCCATTCCGGACAAAAAAACATCCCTTCCGCTCCATCTCTGCCTGGCGATTATCCTACTCCATCTGATAGCCGATCATGGACCATTCCTTTGATTTCCTTCCCAATATCCGTCTCCGGATGGAAAAGAAACTTCACCGTCGCCATTATCCCGATAATAATAAGTTAATGGCCGCTGGCGCGACTCCTAGAAATCCGATGGTATCGCGAAAAAAATAACCCTCGCAAAAAATTCTTCTTTAAATATCGGAGATGCTCCCTGAACTTAAACAAAAGGAAAGGATGAATCAGTTGGATTGGCAAGACGACCGAATTTGGCGAAAGATATACCAATATCTCGTCCCATTCCCTCATTTGGCATTTTGATGTCTTCATCCGCGCATTCATCTTTCGCGATTCGCCCTTAAATTACTCTTGGAAAAAATACGGGAGCGAGTAAATAAGAAATTGACTAATACTTTCAACGGAGAAATAAATGGAGAATAAAGAAGTGAAGAAAAGAGTCGGAAGGAAAAGCAAGAGGGAGACGATAAGAGAAATACATTACGTCAAAGGGAAAACAGAAGGGGAAATTCGTGTTCTGGAAGGATAGAGATATGAAACGAGATGGTGAGATATATTTCGAACAAAAAATATCTTGTAAAAAACGGGAACGATAAAAACACACAAACGCGCTGAAAAAATAACCTGAACGAGAGGAAGTGAGAGAAAGACAGGGGCGTTATGCGAAATAAACAAGATGAAGACGAGATACGTACACAAATAGGATGGGATAAGAGAGACAAAAAGATATAAGACGAATGGAATGACATCTGGTGGAAAGAATTGGAGCAAGTTGGACTGCACGACAGAGAAGGGGGAGATACTGAACGCGAGCGGAAGAAGAGTGACTTAGCAAGCGTTGCTTGGTAGTAAAAACGTTAATGTACATTGTGGATGTCGAAAGATGGGAGGCAGACGACTCTTTAAAGAGAGGAGAAGGGTATGGGATGGCATCGAAATAAGTCAGGAACGCTTGTTTCTCGACGTAGAGTATATTTTTTTGGTGGAAGGAGGGGAAGGAGTGCGAATCCAGGAGGAAAAAAACACTGGCGAATGTTATCGATCACGGCGATGCCATTTCGAGCGAAAATGAAAGCGAGAGTCCACCATTAAGGAGAGAGGAAGAGGGGAGAAAGGAAAGGAGGGCCCCGAGGGAAGAACGCACGTCACTCCCCGACTAAATCATCCTCCCATTCATTCTACACTCCGGTAACCGTTTCTTACCTTTAAAAAATCATACCGTTTCCACTCTCTCTTTTCTTTGTCTTTCCCTTGTACTCTCCAAGCCACTCCCTCACCGAGCATTAGAGGTAGCATCAGCTTTTGATGACCCTTATCTCATTTTTCAATGAGAAAAAATCGAAACAACTAAATTATAAGAGGAAGAGGAACTTATCGTCCTAATTAACAAGAAATCAATCTTTTTGGCGAACTAACCATAAATTACAAAAGATTTCTCTAAAACCTATGATGTGCCCTGTGACACAGGTTTATATATTCCACTCTTCTGAATATTCAGTACAGCAATTTGCTTCTTCTTTGGTCGTTTCTGCATTAAAAAATATATATTATTGCCATAAAAATTGGGGAACAGTGTAGGAAGACTTCTTAGGACTAAGGGGTTCAAAATTTGCCTTAATTGTGACTCGTCCGCAAAACGATAATCTTTGTAAATACCATTATAAATATAATTTATCTTTCTTTCCGAAAATATGTTCCTGAGTAACCTATAAGTATCCATATCATACAAAAAATCTGTGATTTCAGGATATAATTTCCATACAGTCTTTCTACTAAAAGTGTCGATTAAAATAGATAGAAAACAAGGAAAAGGGTTTAGGTGACTAAATTTCCAAGGAGAAACAAAAATACCTACAAAGTCTCCCAAACGGCATGAAGAAATGTTCTGGTGGAATAGCTCAATGGATAGAGCAACCGACCGGGTTCGAGTCCCGGTTCCGTCAGACTTTTTTCATGTCCGTTTCTCTTTGGGAATTTTAAAATAGATATATTAGATTAATTATAGATTCTGGTATCACGTAAATTTAAGTTGGATATTCTTAGTCTCAATGTTTGTAAGCCAAAGAAAATGGAAGTTTTAAATGTTTTTGGTGCAACCTTATTTGAATTATATCGTGTAATGTAAATCTTTATTTTCGCAACCGAGTACAAATAATAAGAAAATATCGAATGTAAAGAGCATAGTTGATTTATGGAAACCACCAAGATCTCTAACAGACGATAAAAACGTGCTTTGTTTACATCTTCAAATACTAAGCAATAATTACTCTGTCCCCAAAGTCGAAGTCCGATCGAGCTTAGTCATACATAAAGTACGAAATAACAATTACTTAATATGTTTAAAATGATAAAACTCCTACGCAAGTATATTGTAAGTTGCAATATACGAGTATATTGAAGATAGGCAGATATTTGAAAACATTTTAACGCTTTTTCCTTTCATTGTATCCTTGCAATTAGGACTTCGGAATTCCGTTATTGAAATACTTCCGTTTGGTGAAGAAACCATGAAATAGCGAATTTGCAATACAACCTCCTGTTTATTTCACCCAGCCACGCGCCACAAAACAGAACGTCTATAGAGACCTGATGGATCCTGTGGAGAGTTTAAAGCCTTTCCTGCTTCCTCATTCACCCTGTCCTTTTCAAAATCCCTCCCTCTCGAAACTGCCTCGTTCATATCGGGAACGTCCACGCCCACGTCCCGCCGTCACGGCCACGCCGACGTCCCCATAACATCCTTCACATAACCTCTGCCCGAACCCATCTCCACTCCCTAAACAACTGAGCTCCTGTACCCCTCAAACCAGGCAACGCTCCCATAATTAACAAGCAAGGTAGACAGAATCGATAGGTCGAGCTGTAAATGTCAGTCACTAGAGTCGGTATTCTGGGGAAAGAGAGTGGTTTCGGGAGTGAGTGGATTGTAATAAAGGTGAGTAGGGTGGAAAGAGGTCGGTATTGAGTGTATGGGATTGAGAAGACCAGGTGGATTTTGAAGGGGCTTGAGAATATGGTCCAGAATACGGCGTGGAGGACGGATTGGAGTGACGAAGGAAGGGAGGCCCGATTGAGTGGAGTGAAGCGGCAGTAATGAGAGCATCGCAGGGGTGGATCTAACAAGCGATATGAAGTCGGCAAATGGAAATTCCACTGCCGGAGTGTAGTTGGGTTGTAGTACTACCAAAGTACAAGAAAAAAGGAATGGGAATCAGAGTGAATGATTTGAGCCTGAGGGATTGAATTGAACTCGAATTATGAGATAGGGAGATTAGTGACAGCACTTTCTCGTGCCAAAATAAGAACGAAGGTGTTCATTCATTTTATGTAGGTTACTTATTGTTGATAAAATGCAACGAAAGGAACCTCGATGTCTCAGAATTTTCCGCGTTAAATAGAGATATGAAATTTGTTCAAATAAGAAGAGGAAAATAATACGTACAATTCTAGAATCGGAGTTTGAGGATGATAAATAGAATTTTCAACAGGAAGGAATGAAATAAAAGGGGATAGTAATAGAAATAATGTGAAAGGGACGAGTATGATTTACGGAAAAGAGTGAAAATTTGGCTACATATGCAAATAGAAATGACTAAAATGATATTGACCGTGTGAGCCTTATATTAGTGGTATTCTATAACAGAAAAAAACTAGAAACTATAAACTTATTTATTTATGCTGCAACACCATTGAACTCTCCTAATAGCACCACCTGGGATTGGAGACCTAGCATCATTATCAGGCAAAGCAGTTGATTCAGTTTTAGTTTCGCTTGCTTTAACTTAAATAATTTGATCTCGGTGGTCAAGAAGAGCCAAAAGAAATGAACGTGAACGAGGAAAAAATAGGGAACCGAAATGAATTTAAGGTCTTGAGGTCTTTATTAAGGTGAGATTGAGATTAAAAAGTCTCTTCTTCCATCTAACCTGTCGTCAATGTTATTATTAAAACATTAATAAATTTTTAAATAGAAATAGAGAGAAAAAATTAAGAAGAATTTGTGGATCTAAAAATCCTAAGTAGTAACTTAGGAAAAACATCTCCACAGCAAGAAAACACCCACAGAGAAGGGGGTGCGAAAAAAGGGTTTTAATTTTATTTTTTTAGTTTTTATGTAAGTTAGGAATAAGGTGAGATTATTACAGAAAAATGAACGAGAAGCAGAGAAAACGAATGCAAAACATTGGAAAACTGAACACAACAAAGAAAAATCATCAATATCAGATTAAATTAGAATTAAAATAAGTACTCAAGTAAGACAAATGGAATATCATAGCATCCAATTGACGAGTAGAACAAATGCAGTAAAAATAAAATCATTTTAACTATCACGCAATCTACGAGATACGCAATCTACGTAGGATGATTTTCTTGAGGTGATCAGTTTCATGAACATCGAAAATGGAGAGAAATTTAACAATATTCCGAACTTAACATATTGCTCACTTTGAAAACTTATAGTTCTTGTTCCTCATTTACCCGCAATAAATAAATTAAAGCATATCAATTTGACGTTCACACTTATAACAGGACGATTTCGGGAAGATAAAACGCTCTCGCCACTAATCACGCAAAAATTCATGTAAAAAGGCTTACATTAATTTATAATTAACGTTGTGCATTAGCCTGTGTTAAGGAGACAAAATACCTTAATCTGTACTGGTTATTACTTTAGAAGTAGAAAAAGCAAAATAAAAGTTTTCGTGCACTCTTTTGTTATGTTACAGCCGAATGAATAAAACATTAATTGCTTAATATCAGTTGCCTTAAGGATATTAAATGCATTAAGAAAGACTTGGTTAAAATGTATACGAAATTAACGGTAGCAAAAGTAGAACACACATTCAACCATCAATGTCTTGAGAAATTAAATCGAGCTGTTGGATTTACGTCTTCTCAAATGAGATCCAGCTAGTAAGTAAATGTTGCCAAGAATTTACCAAATATGCAAACCTTTGGCTAATCCCTTTATGAAGATTTTCTTTCTACCTCAATTTCTTCCCCTTTACGTCATTACTCCTCGGTTCACATCCGATTGTACTGCTATTGGTATCCTCAGTGAAAAAGAAACTATATCAACTATGCTTGAATAAATATCGTCACTGTGAGTATTTGAAGCAGTGAAAAGGTGTTCTGATTACTATTTCTTTTAGATAGCTGTATCATCGAGGAGTTTCCGCTCAACAGAAAAGCAAGTTGACTCAGGAGTGGCATCATTGACGCTTCGCCGTTTGCCGCTCCAGTTATGCATTCCTCCTTGTTTGAATCTGTCGATTTTTTCACTTTTCGTTCGGAACTTTTTCCTTGATTAGAAAATATGAAAAGGGAAAAAGTAAAAGTATCTTTTATATCTCAAATGCAGACAATGATATTCCAGGTCAGACAAAAGAAAATGTGTTTGAATGTCAATCCAAGCCGAACAGTCGTAGAGTTCCTTTGCATTTGTTTTGTGTTTGATATGAAAATGAAGAGACAGCACTTCTTCAAAAGAGAAAAAGTTCCAAATGCAAGAGGAAAGCCCAAAACACGCGTTTCTAAGATAATGTGGGTTGCTGTGGCCTCGTTAATAGAACATGATATTTGAGTTCAAATTTTGACATTTGCCAGAGGGATGCAAACTTTTATGGTAAAAAAATACTAAGAATACGGAACATCGATATTGTGACCTTTCCAGCCGATGCAGTATTGAATACAGACCGTGATTTCATATTCTACTGTTTGAGGTATTCAAAGTATCTACAAATCCAAAATAAAGATTGATTGCCCTATGTATCACCAATGAATAGTGTATGGCAAAATAACATTTCAGGAGATATTGTATGTAATACGTTCTTAAAAAGTCGGCAGTGGCAAAAAAATTACGGTTATTTGAATTTAATTTGTCCTTTTCATTTCCATTCAAATAATAGCGGGAAATTGTATTTTGATATGTGTACTTTGAGAATTTTTTGAACTTACATACAATTCGTATAATAACTGACGTTTGAATGACAGCATTGTATGCTCATTCGGATTTATGCTGCTGATTTATAGCTGACATTTCCAAGCTTAATTCTAAATAATGGTTTATTCAGTATAGAGAAGAATTCAACTTTAATTTTTCATAAAAGTGATGTTTATAGATGAAAATTCTTGAATTATCTCCATAATATCACAGAAAAAAATCACACTCCTACAAAGTTAGAATCTGACGAGCCAAACTTGGAAACTCACCAAAAGCTTTTTCGGTACAACTGAAACCAAAATTATTCTGCGTAGAAAAAAACACAATACTCTTGTTCGAGTCTTTCTTATTTCTAATTGCGTAATGGAGCCAATTCTCTCACATTAGCGCTTTCTGTTAAAATACAACACTACGAAGCGTCTCGATGTTTCTTCTATGAAGTTAACCACCACTCCCTTAACTCGTTCCAACCCCTCGCTGCTCCTTATGCAAGCACCTATCCTCTCTGAAACTCCGAATCTTTTCCTCCTCTTTCGAAGGATCCGATGACTTCACTTCCCAGAGAATTGGCTGGTACGAGAGTTTGGAATGAAGCCAGACCGAGGAACACGGAAAAAGGGAAGAGGTGGAAGGAGTGAGAGCGACGAAAAAATATTTGGCGCAAGGAGATTCGGGAACGTGACTGTAGGATCCATTGTTGAGGTGAGGGAGTCTTCCTTAAGAAGTGATTGAAAAAACAGGAGGGAAGGGAGAGGAAGAGAGCACAATAAGAGAGAGTGAAAGAGAGACGGAGAAAAATGAAAGTTTGAGTAAATACTGGGTGGAACTGCGACGAAAATATCTTCCTTTTTTGCCAAATGGAGATTTATCCGTGAGAAAGTGGAAACATAAAAATGGTTACACACAATGTTTTGCCTTAATGTTAAACTTCTTTGTGCGAGGAATTTTTCCAATAACACCAAAAACTTTCCATACGAAGATATAATTACTTGAACTGGATGGATGGAACTTTACCAACAAAAAGCTATCTATATCTATTTCCTAGCAGGTATTCATTACTAAAATGACGTTGAAACACTTTACTGATTTTATATTTAAATATGGTAGAGTTTTTAAAATGTTAAGGGATAAGAAACGCGAAATGAAGGTGAGTCCAATTCAGAAAAATTTAACACAGCCTCGGCTGGGAAATTTTCTTTTGCCGTATCACCACCTCAACGTAAAATCTAAAGACTTACAAAACTGAGGATGTTTTCGGCAGAACAGACTAAAAAAAGGCTCTTTCTGAAGAAAACGAAGTTAGGAATCCATCAACATTTTATAGAAAAAAATTACTAATTGTACTTTCACCCAATTAATGAGAGATAAATCCCTGATTGCTAGAAAAATAGACTAAAACATGCCGTTAGACTGAGACATATTAACCTCCTCACCAAGGGCACATAATTAAAAATATCAGAAAAGGTCATCACATCATTACGGAGGGAATTTCTATTACGGGTAAAAAATCTGGCCGTGTATAATAAAATGCTCCTCTAAACAATAAAGAGAGCGACAGAACGAGAATTAGAGAACAAGTGTGCTCAGCAAATCTCGCGTGATGAGTAAAAATAGAGAAAATGAAAAGCGTTACGGTAAAATAAAAGTAGAGAGAAAGAGGGCTCTCGGAATGGTAGGAGGAGAGGGAAAAGATACTCCAAGAGGAGGAGGAGGATTCTCCCAAGGACTGTTATGGTCCGTTCAGCTCTCCACCTCTTACTTTGGGCATGCCCCCAATAGAAGGCAGAGAGGTATTCCATTTGGTGGTTGCGGATCTCAGAGGGTTGGTGGAGTTGGAGGGAGAAGCAGGAGTAGAATGGGAGGTATGAACCAGGTATGACTCTTTGGGAAGGGGAACTTATCGACTTCGAATGAAGCGTTGAGGTGGGAGGAAGCCAGAGTGACCTCAAGCACATTAACCATTATGAGATAAGCTGCCGTGACTTTTAGAACTCATATATACGTGACGGGAATACACCGCTATCGATTACCGGCAAATTTGTTTTTTTCATAATTATGAGCTTCACTGACCCAACCAGAATCGAGAACGGAATGCATTTAAATTGATTTTTTCTTTCACTCCAATTCCTTGCCTCCCGTTTATTTCCAACGTGCTTTTTCCACTTGGTGATCGAAATCTTTTCATGCGTTCGCAGTCGCGATAATGGCTATTTTTTCGGAGTTCCCCGATACTTATTTGAATAGGACGTGAGACGAATCGAGATGATTCGGGTCGCGGAGTCCACGTCCTTTTTAATGCCAAGCGGAGTAAAACCAGAGTCACGTCTCCTCGAAAAAATTATAAGGAATAAAGGGTGAGAATCTGCAGAATTAGAGGATGCCTTTTTTCTCATCGACTCACTCGCAATCCGAATTCCGAGATTTTCTTCTCATCTCTCGAAGAAACACGATGTGCGGCCTGTGTGTGTGAGAATGGAGCGTGATGCAGATGAAGTTACATTGACTTCTACCGATCAATAACCACATCGCTTCTTATACTCCCTGGCCCCGATGGGAGCTGCACCATGATTTAAAACGCAGTCCCCCATTGTGAATCTTTTTTCGCCATATTTCGCGATCTCTCCCCCTCGATCCATCCAGTTAAAAACTTCCTCTCGCGTTCGTCACGGAATTGCATGAAATATGCAAGACGAGTCTTTGCATAAAAGGAAGCTAATTATCAGGACCGAGTTCCTTTCCTCCTTTATGCTTTCGCGCGACTTGGTCCTGATTAAAGGGAAAACTGAGACTTTTGCTCAAAAGATAGAGTCTACGTGATCGATTTGCGTATTTGCCCTTTCTGCAGTCGACAAGCAGAGAAACGCAGGGGAAGACAATAAAATTTACACAACTGAGAAGGGACTTACGTGCGCCTGGAAATGCGACCGTGGTCAAGTGCCTTGAGCACAAGAACGGCTGTTTGACAACTGGGTGAAAACCGTATAACATCCGCTGCACGTGTGTCATAATCAGATACTGATACATATGCAAAGCTACGATGAAGAAGGTAATGTTCGCATTTTGTACTTGGAAAAACCTGTGATATTATAGGATGGCAGTTTTCTTTAGGATGGTGAATGGTATAAATTAATGAATAGGTAACCACCATTTTACACCATAATTTTAATCGATCAAATTTTCTTCGTGTTTTATTAATATTAGCTAAAAATAGAATATGACTCTCTTCATTTATAACAAACATGAATTTGATTTTACTTTAAAATTTTAATTTATAGTATAACACAAAAAATATAAAGCAGGAGGAAACATTTTGCTTCGAGCAATAACGTTCTCTTAATGTCTTATAAAAAAGAAAACATATGGAAGAGTTTCCAATTCTGTTGTGTATTTCATAGGAAGTTGCCATGGATTCTACATGTAGATTTTTGGTAACCCCTGTTATCAAATAGTCTCTATGTGTTGGAGATGAAAAATGAAACATTTACAGTGGTTACGTTGGTTGAAATTTGAAAAGAATTCTCTCTTTTTTTGTTTTACTTGGGATAAAAAAAAATTTTAACCGAGAAAAACTCAGAGAATACCAAAACCTACAGGGGCCAAAAGTACCATTGTCAACGCAAGGGAAATAATTCAATCTTTTGGATTCAAAAGGAGGATGAGAAGGGATACTGCGGAGATTCACAGACGCGTCTCACCAAAATAATACAACCCCTAACAATATCGATGAATATTTAGGAGTTAGAATCGAGAGGGAATAAAAAGAAGACGGCTTGGCGTCTTCTCAGAGGTTTTTACGTTTTTACGACTCTTTGACAATGAAAAGAGCGCACGGATCGGTTGCTAAGCAAGAGCAACTCTATTGCGTTTCTTTTTTTACCCCTGTGACCTCTTCTTTCCTCCACACTGCTCTTCCTTTAGCCGTCCCAAAAACAACGCACCAAGATTCCTTTCTCACCGCCTCCTCAGACCACATCTTCCAACTTCTTCTCCCCATCCCCTCCCGTCCGGTTGACTCAATAAAGGGCCTCCCTCAGAGGAGCACTTAGGCCACGCTGCGAAGGCTGGCGGGGAGAGTTTCCGGTTCAGATAACTCGGGGAGCTCACTCGCCAGCCTCCCTTCCCATCCCTCTCCTTCGACACGCCTCCTTCGCCCCTCTACAATAGAGACTGAGAATGAGGTAGGCCACCTCCATTCCCCTTTCCTTGCTCCGATTCCATCCACGGGGCCACTCCCTAAACCCCTATCCCAAGAACGCATGCGCCTTTTACGGCAGCCACCCTACGACCGAAAGAGTTTTCTTGATGGAAGGTCCCGTTGACCTCAACCTTTATTGTGAGACGAAAAGGGAGAGAGGGAAAAAATGCCTCACCATTATGTCCATCGACAATAAGGCTTGGTGGCGCATATCGTTACTCCAACGCTCGTTCTCTCTTTTTTGCTGGTTTAATTTTCTCAAAAACTCCTGTTTTTACTTCACACGATAATACCATGCTGCCGCGAACAAGAGGAAAGCTCACACTGATAGTGGCGCTCGGCTAAGTATCGCGGCATGAAATGCAGTAACACTTGCGCGAGCTTTTCCCCGCTCCGCCGTGCGATTATCATTTTTATTCTCAACATCTGGTACCGTCCTTTGCAGGTACGTTCCGGATAAATATTCTAAATTATTTTTCACGGTCCGTGACTCCATCTCTCGCCTTAACGCCATCTCGCCACTCCTCGGAGTCCTCAACTCCTCAAGTCCGCATCACCCCAGCTAAAATGTCGAATTCAATAGAACGCTGTTATTTTCATGCTGAAGGTTGTATGGGCTTCCGTGAAAAGCATTAACTTATGCGTGTAAAAGTTACTTTACGGTGACTGATGTGAGGTTCATGAGGAGCAGCGCTATGCTGAATCGAATGTGGCTGAAAAGCGATGTCAGACAAGTATAGGAGAGAGAAACAGAGTAATCAGCAAAACGCAGGAAGAACATTTTAGAAAACCCAGAATTTGTATACCCCAAGAAGGAATGTGGGGTACTCTTCTTAGTCTAGCGATATTCATAAGAAGAAAGTTGCTTTAGAGCTGCAATGTCGAACTTTCATTAAAAGTGATTTATAATTTGAAAGGTGTATACATGATTTAGGATGGAATGAGACGTACGCTGAAGTTTATATTTACGTCGAATCATTGGATCGACTAAAGAATTCCTGTAATATGTCCCACATTTAACTTAAAGGGAATGGAAGTCAGCACATCTTACCGCGCGTTAACCATGTTATTGCACGCACATTAATAAACATTCGTTCTATTGAATGCATAAGACGTCATTTATCTCCAGTTTGCATAAATATGGACTTCATCCATTAGCTAAACAGCATGTTCTTGCTTCTTAAACATCCTTTCAAAAGCAACACTGATCAGTTTTATTTTTTATCTTTATCTCTTTTGTCTCGTCATTCCACATCCAACTCATCGATTTTCGCTTCTCCGCCGTCCTTGGCTCTGAGAACACCGCCCGCTCACGCGAGCCTATGTCCTACTCATTATGATTCATAATTTAACATCAATCGCCGCTCACTTCTTCCGATCCTCTGTCTATTTCACCTTTCCCTTTGTTCCACGGCGCATAGCACTCCATGGTAACTCTCCGTCTATCCGTGGTGGACACAAAAGCCCACTACGAGCGCCTTCAACTCCACACACGCAATGCATGTGCCCTGACCGGGTTTCCCGCCTCCAAGGGGCACAGGGAAAATTAATCCATCCTCTTCCTCTCTGCCGCTCTCTATTCCATTAGTTCCCCTTTCTCTTTCCTTGCGACGCAGCTCTCCCTCTCTCTTTTTTCCCGAACCCGTTACTCAATTCATGATCCATTATTCGCTCTCAAGTGGAACTATTAGCGAAGGGTTTACAAAGAAAGTATAATATATTTACGGATAAAATGAAAACCATCATTCAGAAAAAGTAAAGAAATTACCAATGCCGCAGGTATCTTGAAGGAGCACTGATTCCTTATCAATATTCACATAAAAATTCTCCCTTTCACGCATTTAATCTGTATTTATTTTGAATGCAACGTAAATGTGTTACAAGAGACTTCTCTTTCAGGTTTAAGTTTCGAAATATTTCACAGGATCAACACCAAACGAGTCACGAGCCTGGTAGACTGGGAGGTCTACCAGCGACCTACTAATATTTTTCCAACACCAAATCTCCTCACAGAAACTTAGCAAAACTAGAAAACAATTTTTTTTTATTTCATTAAACATTATTCTGAGTGTAGATATTGATAGTATATTGTTAGTCATAACATTCGTAATATAATGAAGTTCTCACAGTGTCAAGGAAAACGGCGATTGAAGTCAATGTCTCTTGCAAATACTCCGGTAAGTATTTTTAAGTTTGAAGTATTTGTATAGAATATTTTCGATTAAGTACAGGTTTAAGATTCAAAACGGATAAGATACTCTGAAAATGAAAACGGGAGAGTAATTTCCATGAAATATGAACACAATAAATCTAGTTATACAAGTAAATATATGAGCACGTAAAAAGAACTACGTTGCCCAACTACATTCACATAGTAACTCCACTTGAGTAGATTTTTCAAGTTTCAAAGGATTAGCTGGTCAAGACAAACCATTTTGACCTCCGATCGATTACCTGATCGTGATAAAAACGTATTTTCGGTGTTTGATGGTATTCTAGAATTTACAAAAAGAATAGAATAAATATTTTTAAATATATATTGTCTTGCACTTCTATATGAAATTATTTATTCATTGTTGTTCTTCATTCAATCCCATTAGCGAACATTTTTTCCTTTGTAACTTTTAATTTGGCGTAGTTTTCTAATAATTTCATTGAGATGCATTGCTGTTTTGCGCGATGAATATTCGCCCACTGATCACAAGAGTAAACAACTATTTTTCAGAACGAAGATGGATTCTAAAATTAGTAAATATGTTTTTCTTCCTTCAAGAAATCTAAATTAGCCTTATAAAATTCTGGAAGAATTGCTGTCTCCTCTCCTGTAGACTTAAATCGGACTATTTTGGAGAAGTTTCCGCACAAAAATGTTATTTACCTCACAAGAAATTAAGATTATGTATTGGAAAGACTGTCCAAAATATTCAGATGAAAAAACACGATTGAATAATAATTGTATGTCACTTAAATTAAATATACGAAATTAAATTGAATATACTCGTATGTAAATTACATTAGATTCTATTAAATAAACGTAACAATTAAAAGTTATGAAGTACCTTAGAGTGAAAAATCTAACATATCATATATCTTATATAAATCTTGAATATAATGCAATATAAAATCTGAGAGCTGAGTCTCTTTTGATATCCTCTCATTTTCTTTGGGGTATATTTAACTTTATAATGGCCTGCAGGTGATAAAATTTCGGTACTACAACTACATCAATACATCACTGGAGTTCTAGGAAAAAGATAAGATGAGAATCTGAATAATTTGTCAAGTGCTAAGACTAAAAATAAAGCCTATGAGGTAGATTTACGGAATTAAAGCGGTCACAAAGAACGGATTTCAATCGGAAAGGGATTCTTACGCGATGATATTGAAAGATGCGGAGTATGATCAAGTTATTCTCTCTAGGTTTATAAAAAATATAATTTTGAATATACGGAAATAAAGCTACCGCTGGTCCAGCTTCTGCCATTCTGCTTTCTTACATTTTAGAAAAGCCGTTTTTATATTACATTCCCGCTAAAGGAAGACCAATTAAACTGATCGAATCGTAGTGAGAAGAAAGAATTTCTCACAAACTGACTATATCAAATTCTTCTCAGGAAACGTCATTTCCGTGAGCAGAGTACAATTCTTCAATTCACAATTTCTCAAAGGCTTACTAAATATTCTATCCTCGTATTTAAATCACGTTAATTAAATTACCTTGCCCACTACTAGAATTGAAGTTGACGCGATGAAATCAAAGCGAAAGAAAGGAACTGACAAGTAGTAGAAGATTTCATTCATGGAATTAATAATTCTAATCGCATTAAAAAGATACGATTGCTTTAACTCGTTCCTTAACTCATTGGTATGCGCCAATCCTTGTGGAAGTGAGCGCCTCCGCACCGCAGGGCCACAAAGACAATCTTCTTAAACCTTTACTTCCTTCTACCCATCACGCTCCTCTTCTTCTTCCCTCTTAAAAACATCCTTCTTCCTTGCTTCTCCCAAGAACACCGGAATTGGGCATCAAGAATGGAAGGAAAGCAGAGAATAGCGAGAAATAAAGATTGAATGACGGGGCGAAAAATATGGATCAGGGGAGGAAATGTGCTATTCAGGGAACCGAAATGGAAAAGGTTGAAATCTCCAGCGAAGGCAAACCTCCCGTACCCAATTCCTACATGATTCAATCTCATAGAGATTCAAAAATCTTGAATTCTGGCATAAAGAAATGAGATTCGACTTCTCCATTTTAAATATTCAACTCGCTTATCTTTCGGATGCGGATAGCACTTGTTGTACGCAGAGAATTGAAAGGGAAGAAGTGTAAAAAACAGAGTGATTTCCGCCGCAATGGAATGCGGAAAAACCGATAATCCTGAAAAGTTCGTAATTTTCGGAGCATTTTTTTACATGCGTGCTTCTTCATAATGGATGATATTAGAATTCCACTCCGATAACAGTGTTTCAAAAGCTAGAAAAAGGAGACGTATTGCACATTCAACCTTTCGCAGAGAGCTGTTTTGATGGAAATGCAAACCAAAATTCCACCGCATTAATCTCTACCTCATTTTCAAGAAGAAAACATCTGTTCCGTAAGGTATACTTTTTAAACCCAACTCTCGAACATCACACGGGATACATAATTCTTTCGAAGGGGTGTCGATTCCATGCAAGTATAACTAAAACTCATGGTTAATTAGGGTCTATTGAGTTCTTTGTCACAAGTAACAGCAAACATTCAACTGCTCCAGAAATAAATAAAAACGAGGAAGTAAGAAGATGATCGATTTTTTATAAAAGAATCTTAATAAAAATTAAAATACGTTTTTGGGATAAGAGTTATACTTCTATTGAAATTTACTGATTTACCTAAAATTAAAATGTTTATTTACTAAAAATAGCAATCGAATTCTCGAACCGTGTATGTAACCTAAGTGCAATAGAATTTAAGAGCTAAACATTTCTTATAAATCTGCCGAAGCAATATTCTCTCTGTGGCAGCAGCCGTAATTGTGACCTATATAATGTGTTCTACTAAACAACATAAATGTTTTAAGTACATTGAGTATAATATATTAATATAATAATTAATCGTAAAATATCACTATCTAAAATTTGCGAATAAAACGAACTNCTAGGGAAGCTAATTTGTGAGTTGGTCTCCTTCCACCCCTACCTCCCCCTAATACACCACCTCTTCTTCCATTTGATGACCTAGCCCCACCCTCCTCTCCTATTGGCTCTAGTTGCCTATATACGCTTTGGTTTACTTGCTTTACTCACCTGATGATGAACTAACCTTGTTCGAAACCGGTCGTGTTTTTTAAATATACTCCTGTGGAATTTTACGTAGTGAATTTTATTTTCCCAGTGATGGAGTTCCACATAGTTAAGGCTTCTACCATAGATTATATTCTACCATAGATTAAAATGTATTAAATTAACTAGCAATAACAAGTGATACAACCGGATTTATTTCAATTACGACCAGCATTAGAAGTAACTATTTCCTTTTTATAATTCACCTGTTTAAAGATGCATCGCTGATATACATTTTTGCATCACAGCCGTAAATACTGCCTGAATTTTCAAACTTTTATGCTTTGAAATCACCAAAAAGTATGCTGTTTGCAAAAGTTAATCATCTGTCAAAAACTATTTGTGAGGAAAAGTACCTTGAAGTCTTTTTGGATATCTTCCACTCACAGCATAAATTATCTCTTAAATGACGCGATATCTGCAGCGATAAATTCCAATTTCCGAAAACTTTTCAAAATTATCCCGAGGAATTTATTGCCTTTTAATGCCCCATATAAGTATATTTGATGCGAATTGATTTCTATTATAATCTATTAAAACTGTAATTCAATTTGATGCAATTTCAGTCTCCGAGACTGAACCATCATACTTGGAATAATGATGGGAGAGATTAAGAGCCGGAGCTCATTTCCTCGGTAACTATGGCAGCGGGGAATGGGCGGGGAAGAAGAGCGAGTCTGCTCCGTCTTGCCCTTTCCCTCCTCTAGATTTGGATAACCGTTCCCACTCTAAAGAGATTTGTTTTCGCGCCTATATTACACTCCATCTCCCCAATTGCCGTTTCCATTAAAAGCTGCTCATTAATCTTCGGCGTTCTCCTCCTCCCATTCCTTCCCTTCGCGTCCAAACTTGCAGTCATGCATTTTTCCGGATTTCCAATTTTCCGACGGTTGCGTGAATGAATAAAGATGGGAAAGTAAGTGAATGAGGAATTCTTGAGAAACGAAACGGACTTTAACGCAAGTTTGCGATGGTAGAACAAGATTAAAGGATAGTGCTTTCAGTTGCCCGTAGTTAGCTCTCGAGTTACATAATTGCTTACCTATGAAGTAATTTTGAAAGATGCTTAATGAGGCTATGTAATAATATTAGAGTAACTTTAAAGTGGTAAATTGTACCTAAAGGAGGAAATTCTATTTTCGATGTTGCTCTACCTTCTTGAATTATGATTGCTTCAGTTTTATTGTTAATTCACAAATAAGAATATTCTTCTGAGATTACGCTGTCAGCTCCCCACCACATTGGCTTACAAAAAGAAATTAGCAATTAAACTCCATTATTTCCGGCTTTAATTTGTGGAATCGCAGATGAACTGTGAGTATAGAAGGTCTCCTAAGTTCACACCTAAAATACGAGGTGTTAAACAAAGGAAAAATGTTGAATTAAAAATAGGGATAAGAATGAAAGGACATGAAATTGAGCGGCCGCTTTCGTAACACGAATGCATGACAGTAAATTTATAAATATATGAGATGATTTTAAACATTTCTTTTATTTATTATATAATTCAATAAGTGTGTAATTCGTCTATGGAGTTTGTAATTAGGAAATCATTCTTTATCATTCTTCAACATGATGATATTTACCTGTAGGTGTTCTCAAACGTACTTCATGGTATGAAAAGCTATAATAGCCGGAAACAATAAGATTTAAGACTTACGTTTTAATAGTTTTTTGGGCATCAGTAAGTGACAGAAAAGAGTATACGAGTATATAGGACTTTGAGTGATATCAAAATAAATATTCTTCTCTGCGGTAAATTTTCACATACGAGTACAAATAAAGGTACCAGAATGAGAAACGCGATATTCAATATGAAAAGTAATCAAATTAATTTAAATATTCCAACAAGAATGTACAATATGCAAATAGTGAAGCCCAGTAATTAATAGTTAAGGCACGATGGAGGAACGTTACTCCTGGAGAAAACGGAGTCAAGTTACACCACGCAACCGAAAGATCGCATTAGCTTAGGTAGTTAAATATTAATGCCCTAAGATATGATTGTAGCGCAACGAGCTTCCAGGCTGAGCCTCAAAAGTTTTCTCGCCTATCTGCAGTTAAGCACCGCTCCCAAACCATGCTCGTGTATGACGCAAGCAGGAAACGAAAATAGTGCCATGTTCGCAGATATGTTGACGGGAAAGCTAATGAAGAAAACACTTCATTTTCCCAAACTCCCGTCTGAATGTTTCGGCGTTTAAATCACTCGAAGAGAGGTAAGGAATGATTGCTTTGAATATGAAATAGCCATAAAGGAAGCACCTTTTCGATGCAAAAACCTTTATGCCTTTGCTTTTCGTTACGGATGATCTAATATTGGAGGTCGTTGAACTACTTTCCCAAAAGCATCATTAGAACTTAACGCTTTCACGTCATCGTTACGGGACGCGCCATATACGCTAGTTACGTAAACTGCAAAACTCTCCTGATATCAAGGACAAAAATAACCTCTTCTTCTCTGAAGGCCATTCGGAAACTAATTTCCGTTATTCATAATAAGGCACGCGTGCCTTATCTTGCTGAAAGCAACCGTCCTTGCTTCCTCCTCATCTGAGTGGGACCGATTTCATCTTTTCCCCCAGCGTTTTTGCATTGCGGTAAATGTAGGAGAACCATGTAGGAGCGTGTACTCAGGTGCATAGCTATAGAGAAAAATGCATTTAGGACTCACCGGCGCGACAGCGGCAGCCGAAACACCGCCAAGGATGCACGAAAGCACACCATCTCCGAGCAACCAATATCCCACCAAAGTAATTTCAATGGGAACTTACCTGTAGAGAGAAAATGAAAAGAGGTTACATTAGTCCCTTAGTAAAAGATTTTTTTATGTTTTCATTCTCGATAGTGAAACGCTGAAAAAATACAATACGTCTCTGAACATCAATCACAATATGGAAGCTAGCACTTTTATTGCGACATTAACAACTAACTCTCTATTCCTTAAATATTAAATTTCCCAGGTTTTCTGTCTCAGTTCTCCTATTCTAACAAAAAATTACATTTAATCGAATAATTCTGAATCCCCAAATTAGAGATAATGCTCTTCGTGGTATAAAGAAAATTTCAAATTATAAAAGTTTTAATTAATTCCACTAAATCCTTCAAATACTTTAAGTCATTGTATTTCTGAGCATGTAAAATATAAGTAGCGTTGATTGCTTGTAAATTCCAGTAACCAGTATTACGGAAATAATCTTACTCTTTATTTCAGACAATAACGAGGCCAAAGAGTATTTCAATGAAATCAAATCCTCTTTCATATAAAAGGCAAGCTAACCTATAACTAAAAGTCTGTCGGATTTCTTAACAAAATGCAATATTTTTTTTTCGAGGTGTTCAAAACTTTCATAAGTTTGGGTGCTAAAGTTTCTTACAGTCCAAGCATGTTACCTTTAATAAGTCGTCAAGGAATGCTAAAAATTGACAAAGTTGAAAGTAGTTTAAAAATAGAAAACAGTATGTATCCATATCAAAGCGAGGGAGCTTTTTCAGTTGCGATTCAAAGTTTCGCATATATTCTGCCTTCCAGCAAACTCCCTGAATTCAGTCGAATCTGAATAACTAATATATAAATCCACACTCATGAAAATGTAGCTATCGCTAGAATTATGCGTCAAAAAATCTGTAAACCATCCTTTCGTTCGTTCTTAATTCCACCACTACCTTCAATATTCATTTCAGTCTCCTAACTTCACAGCTCTTCCTCTTGGATTCGAACAATTTTCCTCTCCCTTTGCTCTCCTTCATTAGTGAACGAACTCCATCGATTTCAGACTTCAACGATGTCTTATACATCCCTCAATCCGACGTTCCAAAATCCTCTCTCGACATCCTTTATCGCTCTCTACACTTCTTCCCTTTGTTGAACTTAACGCCAGAAATTTTTTATTTTTTATTTATTTCGAAAATATTTTCTGTGAAGCAAAATGTATGTTCAAAAAGCTAATAACTGCAACGTGATTACTCTACTAATCTATAGCTGATCACTAAAATGGAAAAAATGCTGAGATATCCGCCTGAATGGAGGTAGATTATAGGTATATATATATCAGGTAGATTATATTCTTGATATCTGAATAAAGTCCGTAACTTTCATTTTATATCTTTTGTACGATACTATCCATTCCACTAAGCTACAGATTATTATATCAAATTTACTGATGAATTGTTCACTTAAAATTGATACATAACCTAGTAAATAGGCACATTTAGAAGATTTATCAAATGAAAAAATCAAAAAGTAGATATTTATCTAGATAGCTTATCTTATTCATTAATAAAAAATGTCATTTCTTAATCCCTTAATGATAACTTTCTCGCTGTATCATTTGTTGCAATTACTATTTTAAAGTAAATTATTGTAGCTAATTTCTTTTTATCCCATTTTATCCACGATATATTTATAAATATATAATTTTAATATACACCTGTGCTTAAGCCCTAAGGATATCCATTTCTATTTGAATTCAAGAGATAGAATAAACAATCACTCCAACTTACACCCCACCATTCCAAACGCTGCCACCTCTCCTTTCGATATCTCCCTCTTTGAGGGAGTCCTAAATGCGGCCACTGCTATCACCCGATCAAATACTCCTCAACACTAATGTTATTAAATGTAATGCACCAATGAAATTTTATACGAACAGCAGTTTTCTATGCTCGCTCCTTGAATGCATTACCATGGATTGGGGGAACTTATCGAACTTTTCATGCGCTCGGTTGTGAGGGACGGAGTGAAGCAGAGAAGCAGAAGCTGTTTGAGATAATGACGAACATTTCGGAGATAAGCGCTCGTTCGGAGAGGCACACGCTCTCTTAGCTCTTCGAACCGCGCTTTCCCCACCACATCGCAATTTTATTCTCCTCCATCCCGGTTGCTTCTTCATCCTGCACTCACTCAATCGCCCTTTCTACCTCCACCGTCCTTTCTCATCTCTCTCTCTCTTGGCTATCGCATTATCCCTTCCCTTCCAAAACTATGACCTCTCCTTGATATTATTCGACCAATTTCCTGGCTTCGTTATGCCTTTCCGTCTACGTCTCTTTCCATTGAAAAGAGCCCTCGGGTCTACTGGAGAGGGGAGGGCATCCGAACACAGAGTGGAAAGGAAGTTAGTTCGTTCCGGGCTCAATTGATTGCCTGAGGATGATAGGGAGTGACGGGATAGAGGAAGATATCGCAATCAAGAGGAGTTGTACTGGACAGAAAGCAGGAAAATAGATGGGCACTAGCGTACGGGCCCTTTCCTATATATAAAGGCCGTTTTCGATGGCTGAAGGTACAGTTGTATTTATAGACGAGGATTCTACAGCTGAAGGGCATCAACTGCTGGCTCTGATTGCTTTGTGCCCACAGTACGAGGGAATTCATTTATGAATAACTGATGAAAGGTTTGATACTGAGAAATAAAAGATATTATAAGATCATTAAAAATAAACGAACTGCTATTATTCAGATGCAGATAAATGAGAGAATAATAATGTATTTTATTCAACTAGCGCAAATATACTGCAATAAAATCATACTTTTATTGTATATTTTATATAAATACCTTAAATTATGAGAAACGCAAACAAGAGAAGTTTAACATACATACCATAAATAAATATTTATGTTGTCCGTGACGCTTTCAGCATGAAAAAACTGAATAGGCAGGGATGGAAGTTTTGACAGATATCCGAAAACATGCTTTCCAAAAATCGCATAGAATGAAGACAGTAAATTCGTACCAATTTTCAATCCAGCATTAAATATAGGTATTCTACATAAAGTTTCAATCGATAAAATATAATTAAACTCCAAGCTTTAAAGGGAAAAACTGAGGTTCACTTTCACATTACACGAATGTAAAAATCATGTTTCGCGATTTACTGAAATTAGATATTTTTTCTTAAATTAATATCAAGATCTGTTACTCAAAACATAGAATCGCAGTAATATTCTTCAAAATTTTAATGTCACAGAGATAAAGGAGACTAAAGTAACAAAAATACCATAGCTTTTACTTCGCAAAATATAAAACCCACCAAAAATAA
>KZ308556.1:2482976-2566525 GCA_000376725.2 Ladona fulva
TCCATTACTTTGCCTGTCAGTGAAGTTAACGAGATGGGCCTATAATTACCTGGGTCGTCCTTTAATCCTTTTTTGTAAACGGGCGTAACATTCGCTAATTTCCAATCCATTGGGACGCTGGCTTCATTAATTGATTTGGAGAACACGATTTGGAGGTATGGAGCGACGCTATCCGCTAGTTCTTTCAATACTCTAGCCGGAATACCTTCAGGGCCTGGGGATGTATTTGGCTTAATTGTACGCAAGAGTTTTTAAGAGGTTAGGACATAATCATACTCAGAATTTCTGCGATTACGTAAGTTCAAATCACCCTTGCTTCCTTTTCTTTAAATATTTCGACACTTTGAAATTCTGGTCCTCATTTACTATTAAAGATGACTACTACCTACTCTTGCTTGATTATACTTTTTCTATATCTCTACCGTAAAAAAATAATACTACACAGGAATGCATATTTTTTGCGCATTCTGATGGAAATAGAAAGATGTGTCAAGGATTAACAAAGACGTGGAAAGTTAAAAGGTTTTCTTTTATCTTCTATACTAAGGCTATCCACCAAGAGATGCCGTCCTATATTGATTTCATAAAATTACCAAAATACGAAGACTCAACATTAAATTTCATCAAGAGAACGAAACTCCAATCTTTCTTCTACTGCTATCAGTTATTGTTCCTACAAGCCTTCGATCAAAATTTATTTTTTCAGTAAATTACATCTTTAACATTTATGTACTATATGTATAAATAGACAAAATTATTAAAAAGCGAACATTTCTTTTAGAATTGATCGTTATTTATAAGATTATTCCTACGAACTTATTTAGGAAAAGGGAAGTAATATTGTGCTTGAAATAAATGTAAATAATCTAAAACAGCGTCCTTACTGAGAGTAAAGACAAAAATAGCGATTATAACCTTAAAATGTATTATGACCGTTTTTGTTTCACAAAAATACTATTTATAAAAATTGGTTCAATCTAAAATAATATATTCAGTTAGACATCTCTAAAGAATCAAATTTGGAAATGTATTACCAAAATTAAGAATAATTCAAGTTTTCTAAACTTGGAGATCTTGAGGAGAGACCAATGTCGAACATTTCAGCACACATTTATGTGCATCCTTCAATGCACCAATCTACCGTAATGGGCGAGCAAATTGGTAATAAAGCCTGCAAAATTAAAATGGAAAAGAGACAGCATTCGGCAGTTGAGAAAGGGAAAGAAACATGACTCTCATTTAAAATAACTCGTTCATTCCAAGACTAACAGGTATAAATATTCAACTTTCTCCGAGCTGAAAAGAAGCCTTCCTCTTACTTATAGAGGCCGGAAAAGTCGTGTGTAATTGCAAAGATAGAAATATTGCGCGCGGAGAGAAAGAAATATATATTCCGCGAGTGCCATTTATTATCCTGTGATGTGACTAATTAGTTCCTTGATTTCTTCTCCGCAGTGCGGCTCCCTTCTGCAAAGAATAGCAGCCGGCGAGCAAGCAGACTGCCGCGGCCCTCGTCCATCCGTGAAGGGGAGAAATAGGGCGAATGGAATAGAGAAAGGCATATGCGAGAGAGATGGTGGGAGAAGGGGGCACGGAGACTGGGAAAGGGCCACTCGTTAATCAAGCGGATATCTCACTTCGGGGAGATATAAGAAAAGAGTACATTCGGGCCTAACAGCATCCACGCGGTCTCCAGAGGCAACATTCTAGGAACGCATATGCGCCCTCCGGGCGTGCAAAAATACTGCATAAAATAAAATACAATTCACCCATATGTACTAATATGTGAAAAGTTTTATGCGTAAGTGTTTTGAAAAATAACTAGAGAAACATAGGCAAAAGTGGGCTTTCTCTTCACTTGCTTAAATATCTTACTTCAGCTTCATTGTTTTTAGTTAACCTTAAACTTAATATTTGGCGGCCAAGGTGTTCAGAAGCAGCGACAGCACGAGGCACAGCATGAGACAAAGATATGTTCGGAAATTAGAGTGGCCATTAGTTCGCGGAGTTATTAAGTAGTGATATACCTCTAGATTTTAAAAGTTTATTGGTAAGAATTAAAATCACGAGGTTAATATCAATGCCAATTATACGAACTATTTTTAACACGTTAACCTAAGTCGTAACATGTACAAGGTTTACTTCTTTTCTAACATCATCATCAGTTCAAATAGGAATTTCACTAGTAATCTTCAATGTTATGCGGTTGACAATGTTTTAGTGGAATATAACGCTTGGAGTTAGGTGTTTACGAGGCAAAATGTGAATTGATCAAATTATTGCTATGTAAAGTCAACCCAAATAAATTTCATTAAAAGCCAAGTGGTTGCTCAAAAAATCAATACCACAAGGAGAATAAACGATTCTGAACAGGAAAATGTTCAATGAAACTGGGTATTGAATATAAATATTGCTCATACCAGGCAATTGAGCATCTTTGAACTCACAACTTAATAGTTTTAAGCCTGCAAAATGATCTTCGAACCTCTGAGTGACCAGAAATTGAACTTATTTCAGGTGGGAATCTAATTTAATCCAAAAATAGTAATAGCAGTAGTATTTTTAAAAGTGCCATGACCGAAAAGTCACTTCACTGATGGTTCCCCACTAGAATCGTACTGGACTGATTTTACTGAAGGCGAACTTGCTCATTCTTACTTATCTGTGACTAAATGAAACAATGCGTTCTACAAATATAGAAGATAATGCCTTCAAAGTTTATCTAACTTCCGTTAAATCTTTATTTTTTCAGCTAGAAACTGTCGAAAATTTTACAATAGTTATACAAAAACCTTTTAAATATATTTTGAATAGTAAGTATTTCAGATTCTTTTAAGACTTACTCTAGAATATTAATTCACAAAATATTAACATAAATAATATTTATTCTTTTTGAATACTTCCAGAGATCTACCGTTTCATTGGTATTTAGTTATAGACTGTGATCAATTATTCCTGGTTCAAATTCTATAGGAAGACTGGGAGTTCCACATAGCATTCTCATTCTAGCTTGGGTGCAGAAAAGCCTCAATTTGAAATTTATGAAAAAACATTCTTTTTCTGAACATATGTGTCTTTTTACCGTCTCTCCCCCTCATCTTTCCTTCTTATCAAATCTCCTGATGTACACACAAAATATATGAATGAAAAATGTACATACAAACAGTTAAAGAACTCAACATCTCAACTTTAATTATCTCAATATCTCAGCTTTAATGTACAGACTCTATTCAAGAATCAGATGCTAAATACTTTCAGTGCCGAGTGATGATAATACATGCGTCTAGATATTGATGACAGGGGGAAAGGTAAAGGAAGGATACTATTGTAGGGCTACTGAGAATTAAATGTATCTTGGAATGAAAATACAAAAAAGAAACGTTAGAGGGAGTACATCTTAAAGGAAAGAAATAAAAATTGTAGTTTATTGACTCAATTCAATTAGCTCAGAAGAAGAAGTGGAAGAGGTAAATAATCTCCAAGAGGCATAGACGAAAGCCACAATGTGGGATAGCACAAAGTTGATGGTAGTTTAAATTCGACAGGAGAAGACAGGATGATTGAATACTTGGTTGCCATTACTAAGGGAATAGGAGGAATTAGAGGGAAAGTAAGTGAAAGAAAAATAGGAGCAACTAAAGGAGCTCCAAAAGTAAGGTATGAGGGAAGCTGGCATGGAAGAAAAATTAACTTGAGCTACAAAGAATGATTAGAAGCAAAATCTATTTGCATGGTATACTATTTCTGGTAATTTCTGATAATTTCTGGTAAATTAAAAGTCCCTTTATACACGAAAAAGGTGGATTAATGCCGTAGCTATCACTCCGTTTCACATTCACTACCCAGGCAATTTTCGCTCGTTTTTTCGAGAGCACTTTAATGATATTTCTCTTCCCTATATTCTTCTCTACATCTTTCTCCCTTTAATTTTGCACATCCTCTTAAATTAAGCGTCGACATAAAGTAAAACCCTACTGAAAAATTGAAAGAGAAATTCGGCATCGCTGTAATTCCCTCAGCGAGCCATATATTCGAAATATATTTTAATGTCCACACTCCGAAAAATATACACACGGCGAAAACGTCGAATTTGCAATAGTCGCTTTTCCTCCGATCCGTTCTTTTGTGATGGAAAACTCCGGTCGCCCGTACGCGTTCCTCTTAGTTTTTTGGCGCGCATAAACTCGCGCCACCCCCGGAAAAGGGGAGGAAAGGGGATAAATAACACCTCCCCTTCCTCCTCGGAACCCTCGGGAACAGAATAAAAAATAACATACCCTCTCCCCAATCGAGGAATGAGAGAAAGTGTATGTGTTTGGGTGAGCGTGTGTGTATGCTCCTAAACCAGTCTGCCCACATTCCAGGCTTAATTGATTCATCATTTGTGGCCTGATGACGTCAGTCCCTCGTCAAATCGATAAAAAGAAGAGAGGAGAAAGAATGGAGCAGAAGAGAAACGGAGAGCGGCTGAGGGGAGAGAGTTTACTAGAAGAAATAAGTGAAGAAATGAAGGAGAGCAAAGGAAGAGGAGAGAGAGATTAAGACGAGGCTAAAAGCTTTGAAGGAAGGGATTAGTGAAGATGGGAGCGAAAATGGAATGGATAGCGCAAATATGTGACGATGTCGGGATTTGGGTCTGATGCATAGTCGGCCTCGGTTGAAGAGGGTACTAAAGTAAGAGGAAACAGGGAAAGGGAGGGAGAATGTGTACGTGTAAGAGAGAGAATAAGCGTGGTGAACTCAGACTAGCAGCAAACGAGCGAATTCACAGTGTTAGTTTAAGGGCTCGGAGGAGAATGGAAGAATATTGAAAGAAATACAGGTACAGATCGCGCACGACGGATAAGAAGCTGGATATAAAAGGAGGTGGCAACGTATAGGATAAGAGCCCGAAGAAAAGAAAACCATAGGCGAAGGTGATATTCATCGTGAGAGTGAGGGATACGGAAGAAAACAAATGCAAGAGATAAAAATTTAAGGCACGAGAAGTAGGGAGAAAGCGTGCACGTGTGTCGAAAAATGTGGTAATTCAAATCAAAGAGAGATTTTTGTGGGAAGTAACGCAAGTTGTGGGGAGGGAAATGGAAAAAAGATAGTGAGCATGGAATGAGAATGTGAGTAGGGGAGAAAAATGGACGCTTTTCAGCTCGCGAAAACACACTGCATTAATTACAGAATTCATTAATTGGGGATGTTCTGAATGATTCTCGAGTGCTTGGAATTAGTGAGTGGAGTGGAAGAGAGGATTGTGAGGTGAACTGGGGAGAATTGAGGCAGTGGGAGGGAGGAATCGGGGAACGGAGGATATTTTGAAAAGTCGATCGAAAAAATAAAAGAGAAAGGTGCAGGGTTGGTTCTCGGTAGCGATCGGTGAGTGAGGGATACGCAATGGGTTAGTGTGGGGCGAAGATGGAGAGAAAAGAGTCTAAAGAGGCACCTGATATACACGAGGGAGAGAAATTCCACCGTGATGTTAAGCAGAGTTTGCGAACGATGGAGGGCAAACACTGCACAAAAGAGCATGAAAAAAAAGGGCGGATTTGAAATAAAGGTTTACGGCAAGGAATCCATGCAGATGATAGGAAAACGTGAGGTAACAAATGAGTAGCGAGACTTAAGATTGTGAAAATGGATGGTGCAAAAAAAGCATGAACAAGAAATGAATCGGGCATTTTACAAGCGCATGAGCTTTAAGAGTGATTAGAAATTTCATAAGCACTGCAAATTCTTACTTTAGTTGGATTATATAACGGTAAAGGATAGCGATATGATAACCAAGATCTCGTCTTCTGAATATTTCATTACTAAAGCGATGGGAAACGAATGGTTCGTACGCTTGAATTTAGAGAAATAGGAGGAATGAGAAAAGTTTATCGAAGCCAATACTTGAACCAGGATCTCCCAATTTCCGAACAGATGCCCTAACCATTAAGCCACCACGACAAAACAATCCCTCCTTCAATTTTTGAAGTTATGATGGGACACGATGAGCTACGGAGGATCTATCTAAGATGGAAACACTTTTACATCTATGATGCCATCTCACAAATATATTATTTGGGTTCCTCTTTTGTGGGAGCTTAATGGTCAAGACAACCGTCCAAAATTTGGATATCCAGGTACAAGCCCCGGCGGTTGCAGGCTTCTTTAACTCCACCTTCTTCCTCTGATTATTTTATTGACGGAAAACAGGCGAAATTCTTCCGTAATGAGATAATGCTATTATGGTTTATTAACTCACAGTGAATGTTAGGTAGACATGCCAAGAAATATATACATTCCAAAAAATCGATTATAATAAAGACTGCATTCCTCCAAGAAAATGGGAAAACACTACATAGAAAGATTTTCAATCTATTACGAAGAAGGCTGTTTTCCTAGGGTTATCTGCACACTACTTTCTTTTGATACCAAACTGAGCGAAAAATGGCAATAATTGTGGAAGAATTCTTTTTCAATTGAGAGCGTTATTTCTAAAATAGATCATGAAGATGAATTTCACATGAATTCAGTTCAATCTGTTCATTTAAGCTTGTTAATACACTTTTAATTTTCATTCACTTACTTTCTTGCTAAATTGCCGTGCGGGCTATCTAACTTCCGGCAAAAGCAAATCATAATTTATGCTTTGCAAAATTCAACATTTAAACCACAGAAATTTTGTACACCATCGTAAAATTTGGATAACCAGTTTCAAGTCCCGGCTGTTGCAGACTGATTTTCCTTCACTTCTTTCTATGATTATTTTATTGATGAAAACAGGTATTTGAGAAAGAACTCACATATTTATGACAGGAACTGTAGTAAGTACTAATATATTATATATCACGAACATTTTAATATAGTGAATAAGGTCTCATTTTTATGACATAAAAAACCTAATAAAACAATGACATTTAAGAAAGTCCTCCTAAATTATTTATAACTATGGACTGTAATGGAATACCTAAAATCTGCGGAAAAAACATAGAAAAACAACTCAAATAAATGTATAACATCATCATTAATGAGAGCCTGTGAATGAAACTAAGCCTCTTCTGTATTAGCCATGATGACCTTACCGGTACCTGAGCTCATCAGCTTTCATTTTCGTAGCTACGCAACACCACGTAAAATAGGTGTTAATTTATGCTCATCTCCGTGAATGTCAAACATAAATGTAAGATCAAAGTCCTTTTTTCTGTTCCTGTGACCACGTAGGCGCGTCTGCACTCTGTCACGTACATTTCCATTCGCTTATGCATAGGAAATTATACGAAAGTGCTGAGTAAAGGAAGAGAAAGTCGCGGAGTGTCCCTCGTGATTAACATATTCACCGTCTTCCCCTGAAGAGACCGAGCCGAGCGGAGGCGGCACTTAAAATCCTACACGGTCGTCAGCGCGCTCTTTTGGGTGAAAATGAAAGTCTTCCCCTCGCCATTCTTCCGTTATCTCAATCACTTTGACTGGTAATCAGATGAAAATTTATGGCATACATTTGCTGCTTCGTGACAAATGTATAAACAACTGCAATGTGTATTTTATATTTCGAAAATATTACATCTATCTTCCTTCGAGAACTAATTAATCTATTTAAAGGAAGATATATTTGATAAAGGAAAATTGACGGCGATGAAGCTGAAAACTTTACTATAAAGAAAAAGAAATATTTTTAAATCAGAGAGAGAAGAAAGTCATTATTAACAATGACCAATTGAATATAATATTTGACGGTAATTTAAAAGGAGATTCGAAAATCTTTTTAATAATATAAGAAAATTGCAAAAAATCTATTTTAAAAACATCCATAGTTACCAAAATTAGTCGATAACTATTTATTGCAAGCTATAATTTTTGCAGTTGTAGAGGCTCAAGATAAGCATAGTTAAGTATGTATCATTGACAAGACATAACATAGATTTCTATGAACGCAATTTGAATTAAGTTATGAATGTTACAAGAATGAAAAAACTCTGGAATTTAAACCACTTTAAACTGCCAAAAAAAAGAACATTGAACCATTTTACAACCTAGAGGAAAAGAAAAGTAGATTTTTCAAAACATTTTCAGTTTACTTTCTCCAGAAAGATGATTGTCGGAGTATACATTTGAGAGTTTTATCTAATTTTAGTTTATTGGCGCGAGCATTAGAGAGGCCTATTTGGAAATCACTAAAAAAAGCATGACGGAACTTATTTACTTAAAAATATATCTAATAGCGCATACATCTGGTCCTCGTCAAAGGGATGGGTTGTTTATTTCACAAATATTTTACGAAATTTCCGTGTGTTTTATCAAAATCCTCGAAAGTTCGGATCTATATCAATATTTCACGACTAAAATAAGAATTAATTATCATTTTTCTTTCTTCTCACACTTCTCTTGATTTCGTAGGACCATTGTTTCTAATTTACTTTTGTAAAAGAAACAACCTCTGCAGCTAAAAAAACCTATTTTATGTACATTTCTTGTGGAAAAGTATACTAACTGATTATCCCCCTGTATTTATATGGGATAACTAATGGAATCAATATTCAACAATTGCCTCGGTCGTCAGAAGGATGGATTGTTTATTTCCGAAATTTACAAATGTTCCGTCTACTTTATCAAAGTTCTCTCAATTTAGAATTTATATGAATGATTCACGACTAAAATAAGATTGTATGATCATTTTCCTTTCTTGTGACACTTGTCGCGATTTCGGAGTATTGTTTCTAATATAATTTTGTAATAGAAACAACCTCTGCAAGTCGTGAAAACGTACTTTACGTTCATCTCTAATGGAAACCTATTATGGACTCCTGGGTTCGAACCCGGGTCTTTACAGAGATGAGAATAGTTTTCTGGGGGTTTCAGAATCGTAGAAACACAATGCAATATGTTTCAGATCTCTAATGTAAACCGTTTCTGAGGTAAATAGGGGGACGGACAGACGCCCAGACATTTGCTTTACATATATATGATTAGACCAATTTTAGTTTCGTCTTTAGTATTTGTAGGAAATTTTTTTCACGTCTGATCATATAAATACAGACATGCACATCTACATCTACATAAGGGTTTTAGAGGTAGTGTTTTTTCTAAATAAACTAATCTTAGGGAGAAAGTATATAGTCGCATATTTCCTCTTTTTATTGGATTATTTTTTTAAGTAAGCCTTTAATCTGAGCTATAAATTCAGTAATCATTTTGTCAGATACGGCGCCCGTTTTCCAAAAAAAATATTTACTAGGTTAATTGAAAACATCATTTCCTCAATTTTCCTGGAAAGCCCACACAATTTGCAATCCCATAGATGGAAATAAATGAACGAGTTAACCTCTCTAGACAAGGCAAAAGTAAAATGATGGGCACTCCCTCGCCAATTATCCTGCTCACATGTGAGCGAATTTTTCTCTCGGAAAATTTCAATTTGTGAACCGTCACTTATGAATGCGGCGTTATAAGCCGAAATATGCCAAGGCCTCGAATTTTCATGCTAAGATTAGTTGAAGCGTTAATTTTTCGAAAACAAAAATCCCTTACACGTAGAAACAATAGAAGTTAGAGCATCTTTAAATCCTATTTCCTTCGCCTCATTCTGGCATACGATATATTTTATGCCTTTAGTTGTGCTAAAAAAACCATTTTTCAGAATTTTTGAAGTAATTCAGGGAAATGCCAGCATAAACTATACCAACTGCCTTAGAGAAAAACGTTTATGAAATATAACAGAATATTTTAATAATAAGGATTAGGAAAAGGTGAGTAACTTAGTTCGGAAGAAGCCTGCGGCTGAAACCAACGGAACAACAGGTGTAAAAAATTGCGACATGACTGGAACTCGAACCCAGGTCTCCCATGATGAGACATGACGCGACATGGTAGTTCAGTGGTTAGAATACCTGCGCGGAAAGTGGGAGATCTGGGTTCGAGCCCCTGTCATGTTGCACCAGTCTTGTTTCACACATGTTATTCCTATTGTAATAATATTTACTGGAAATAAATTTGAATGCATTCATTCTGAGAGCAGCATATATTTTGTTACTAGTCAAGCTAGCTCAAGAATACTTAAACGTTTCTTAGAATCTGACATCCTCTAGCAATAAATATACATTGAATGGAAAATAAGCACAATGTAGTCCACTGACTTACTTCTCTTTGGCATGCAATTGGTAGCCTTACTATAAGCACGCTTTGCTTAGAATTTTGAGTGAATCCCGCTTCAATGTCGAAAGAATGCCTTCCTTTAGGACCGATCCGCTAGTTCCCGAGAGCAAATTCCGCTGACGAAAAACAATTCCGATTTCCTGAACTAATTTCCCAACCTCCCGCGATCTTTTTATCATTCCTAGTGGAAAGTTTATTCCCCCCTATTTCTCCGTCGCCTCTTTCATCCATTAATTAACCTCTTTTTTCGTCCTTTTACGCGCCGCATGCTACTCCTTTTGGTACTCTTGAAAACCATTCCCGCAAGACCGCCAGGTTTCCACTCTTTCCACGTTTCTTTTTGTATACGTCTCTCTTCCTCTTCCCATCGAGATTACGCAAATTATGCAAAGCCGCAATCCATTACAAACTTATTCCTTAGGAGAGAAACGCCTTTCCGGGCGTTCAGACTCCATTTTCGGGAGAAAGAAAGATCTTTTTGCGCCCTACCATTTCGCAACCCTTTTCTCCACCCCACGAGGGTCGCCAACCCTTAAAACAATGCTCCCCAATCTTTTTTCCTTTCAAGCTCCTCTTTAGTTTCACCGTAAAATTTGCGGTGCGCAACAATTATAGCAGTAAAAGCAATGAAAAGGCAACTTTAATTGGAAATTATTGAGAGTTATAAGTTTCTTCTTACATCTAACAGTAAGTCATAAATAAACTTTAAGTTCTTTAGGTGCGGTCTCAGTAAAAGATGATGAAGAGTAGATCAATAAGTGAAACGGGAAAATGAAAAATGTTAAATATTATCGTAATTAAATCCCACAAATAACAGCATACAACTCGTATGTTGGAAAATAATGCGGTTAGAGTAGATGAAACCAGAAGAACCAGGTGCTCTTGAATAATTTGTGGCATACAAGGTACACCTAGGGTATAGATTCTTAAACAGTTTATAACGAATCATATTCGACATAGGAAAATGACAATTAAGGTATGTAAATCCAACTTACTTTTTAGGCATATCCTTAAACCGCAACGTTGTAGAGCAATATCAAAAAAGCAGCCGAAATAGACAATAATGAACTAGCATTTGACGATCTGGAATGATTCCAATATTTCAAGTCATATGGATTCCATATTAAAGAATCTATATAAAAAACTGAAAACTATTTCGAGCATAAAGATATGTAATTTTTAGTTGGCCATTTGGTATGCTGCAAGTGAAGAATTTAAAAAAAATTTCTTTTAGAACTCGCGGAACTAGCGCTCAGAGACAAACGGGAAACTCCAGATTACCGATTTCTGGGAAGTCCCAATGATCATTTCAGAGACAAAGCTTCCATCCTCAGGGGGTCTCCACAATAATTCAAAAACAACCGTGTTCCAACCTTCTTTTTCTTACAATTACATTCACTTATATCAACTGAAATCTACTAGGTTTCCATTCAATGAAAACACTTTTATAGTAAAGTTACAAGAAGATTTGAGAAATGAATCTTTCGCGTGATAAGTATACTACCACACTTAAGAAACGGTTTGACAGTCCTTCTCCTGTACTGTTCCCGCAATGTTAAGAACGGCTGTTTTAAGCAATTTGACAAAGTGAGCGGTCCATAGCATTAATATTTTATCGATTATAAACGGAAGAAAAAAGCTGAAACCATTGATATTGTAAAATCTGAAAATAATTATCAGAACCCCGATGCGTACGTAAGAGTTGGCAAACCTACTCGCTTCAACTTTCCCTCTGACCCTTCAATGCTACCCTCCCGTCTCTTTCCCCATCTCCCTTTTGTGCCTCAAACTACCCTTAAAGCATTCTGTTTCGCAGCCCCTTTTCGCATACCCTTTCTCCAGAACGGATGTCAGAGGAACTGTACGGTAGAGAAGGGATGACAGATGGAGATAAGAAGGGTGAGATGGAAAGTTTGAAGGGGAGAGAAACCCTTTAGGGGTGTTGTA
This sequence comes from Ladona fulva, assembly GCA_000376725.2. NCBI lineage: Eukaryota > Metazoa > Arthropoda > Insecta > Odonata > Libellulidae > Ladona > Ladona fulva. The sequence goes on from KZ308556.1 coordinate 2,495,052, forward strand.
TGTGGAGGAGTATATGTAGATTTGACGTCTGCGACTACATTGAAGAGGAGAGAGGGTCAAGGCAAAGGAAGACAGGAGGGCGTCCCAAGGAGAGTTGATTAGGAATAGGCAATTAGCGGGTTGGGAAAAGTTCCGGAGGGAATTTGGGATGTAAGGTATTCGGACAGGGAGAGAGGAAAGGGTTGTCGTGGACGACGTGACAGGAAGGTTTTGTTAGAAAAGAATATGATATAGTGTGGTAAAGGGGGTATGAGGAACGATGGTAGTGAAATTTCTTGTTTTAGCCGTAAAGTTCTAAAGGGGACAGCGTAAAAACCTTGTTGGTTAAAGGAAGTAGATGTATTAATATGATAAAATGTATTGATCTACATTTTCTTCCGGTAATGAAAATCATAAATTATCAGCATCGCTACGCTAGACACAACATATAAAATGGAATTGGTCCTTCTATCCCAGGATAAGTAATTTCATTTCTACATACTTAAGTAAGTATATTTCATAATAAAGACAATAACTAATTAATTAAATACTGTGGTTATAAATCATGATTTAAAGTAAATAATTACGCTAAAATCCTAAGGAAATGTAATGAGAGCTAGGTTTTTGTTAAGACTTGGAGAGTTCAACCTTGTGAATTGACAGAGATTTTATTTACCTTCGAAAATTGAAATTAATTATTTCTTTATATTTCCGTCTCATGTTGCTCTAAGATTCGAAAATCAATATGTATGTCTTTACTTTTCCGACGTAAGCGGTTTCTCTCAAGTTCTTTGATAAATTACCAAAGGTTTTAGTTTATTTTAAGATAAGAAGCCGATTATTTTTAGCATAATTACATTTATCTAAAAATATTTTGTCTATTGATGTTCGACGGTACTGTTTATTTTCATCTTAAAGATATTCAGTAACAATAGCCCATACATATAAGCTATATAATATCTAACAATCCTGAAATATTTTCTCTATGATAAAATTGTCTTTAAAAAAACGTCCACAAGGAATAGCAGCTTTCTGTTTCATATCGTGCGGAAAATATATTATTTTCCTTCAAAATTATACTCTTTGTTCCTAAAAATAGCACAAAAAATATAATTTATTGGTCAACGACACCTCCCCATCAAAATTTTTGCCTGACTTTGGGCCTCGAGATATCATCAAACCGTTACGGGGACCTAGCACCGAAAACCAAGAGAACTCTGCTTTTTGTCGCCTTCCGACGGGTTTTTACTTAGAAAGTTTGATTGCCGTTTCCCCAATCCACTCTCCGGAAAGGGCGGTCAAAGTGAGAGCCTAATCGATGTTTTATTATCACAAAAAATCGCATTCGATACAATTTCGGAGTGGAAGAGCGAGGCACGATAAAACCGAGGGGAAAGTTGTGTCTGAGAGCGGTCAGCGCGTTATCGAAGTCTCGCCCGTCTCAGTTTTGCAAGGCAGAAAAAAATGAGAGAGCCGAAGGGGATCGACTCGCGTATCCGTGCGTGCCTCGTCCTAATAACGGCTCTTTTAACGACCCCAATCCTTTTTCCTCCTCGTACTTGGAGCGAGCCTTGCCGAGATGGATGGAAAGAGCGGGACGCCTTTACGTTTCGTTCAACGCCGCGAAGATTGAGTCACGCGAACTTTCCGAAGGATCCGTCCATCAATATCTCGTCCGGGGATGTGTATTTAAGAGGTTTTAAGTTTAACGCACTTGTTGATGCGCACGAAATTTATCGGAAGCGATCCTTTTTTCGGATGGTGATAATCATTTGGCTCAATGAAATGTGCGACCGCAGGAAAAAGTCAGCTAAATGTGTATGGATTAATTTCCCATTCGTATAGCCGCAACACGAAAGGAAGCAACAACGGCGCCGATATGAGCGCCGGCCGAGGGAATATTTTTTGTCTCAAGAGGTATTTATCCGATCTTCGAGGACGGAAATAGCAAAACTATTGGGTTACTGGAGATAATTTTCTCAACGAAAGCAACTTCATAATTAAAAACGGCGTCAACGTTACTCGGAGGAGCTAACACGTCTTTTATAAGCCGCGACGTGTATGTGTAAAGAGATGTTTTGGGGTGTCTAACGACTTTGATAATGTATTTAAGGTAAAACAGAAGGGAATAAGTTGGCGTCGTTGGAACTCGAACACAAGCCTGAGATATCCCTGACGGACCATAGAGTTTTGGCTAATTCGAATAACAACTGAACTAGTCTTATACCGTTTTTGAGATTCTTTGTAAGGTAGACCGAGGGGGGAGCCACAAAGCGGAAAATCATCTCTCCTTACTAACTAAGTGGCCCGGAAACGAAGCAAGACTAACTCAGTACGAGCATAGTCGCGACACAGTGACCATAGTATCGTTCGGATAAGTGAAATTTGGGTTTAAGCCTCAAGTCCTTTAAGGTTTAGCCTGGAGTTTGCAGCATGGTATACCATTCATTCATTATGCCATTATCATTCTTCAAACTTATATACCTACATGAGGAGTTTTGGTTAAAAAATTTTCTCCTCTCACATTAAAAAATATCATTGAATATATTTGTTTCTTATAAGCATATTTATGTAACTTTTATTCATGATAACATTTGATGAATATTTTCATAATTCGTTCATTAATTACGACTTATGACAGATGCAGCCAATCGACAACGTATAATCATCCGAATTATTCTTTTAACTAATTCTATTTTCACCTAAGAACGCAGTCAATGGATTTAATTTTAAAAGTGCTACGACATTTTAGGTCATTTCCTTCGTGAGGCACCACGTAGTTCTAACCCGGAACCGCTTTCATCGAAGACGATCGCGTTACCCATATGACTCAAAAATAGTAAATAATATGCTCATAATTGTTTGGGGTGAAGGTAAACCCAATTTCAACACCTCATATTAGTATATATGTAACTCAAAATGATGGTCCCAATTGCAAGACTAAATGCAAAATCACAATCAAAATGAAGTAATCTTACCACCTTTTTTGATTAAGAGTCGCTTGTATTATCATATGATTGTCAATTTTAAGGAAGTTAAAGTAAATATTTTGAATGAAAATGCCAAATGAGCAGTTATTTTTTAATTGTAAATCTCAGACAATCGGAGAATTTTAAATCATTGCTATAAGGAAATTAGTACATAGAAAATCGCCGTATGCGGAACACGTAATAGTTTGAGAAGTACTGACATTCATAATTGTATATTATCATTTTCTCGTTAGAATGAAACCAACCTCTGCACCAGAAATGCAAAATAATCTACAAAGCTTTTTCTCTTTTCCCTTTTTCAAGAGAGAGTTCTAAGAGTCTTCCCTTGAGAATATGGAGCGCAAGAACAAAAGATGGCAAATTCAAATCCTCGGGGAATTTGCAAATCTGATGCTGGCAGCATCTGCCTCCTTGAAATAAGAGACCCAGAGTCGAGTGAAAGGAGCAACTGAGTGAGTTTGCGTTTTACCATAGACCTGTGTTTCTGTGCATGTTCGAGCTTGCTAGTGTGTGAGCAAAGGTGGTTCTTTTCATCAGAAAGAATAATCGAGGGTAATGGGGAAAGAGTAGAAAGGGGGGAATTGGAGCACATGTTTTAAGGCTGCGCACCGAGATGGGGCACGCTGAGGAGGAATCGTGCACTTAGAGGACGGAAAGAAGTCTTGAAGAAGGTGCATGATGCCTAGGTTCGCAGCATAAAGGACTTCTTGTGGAATACGACTTCCGCAGAAATTATGAGGGAAACGGAACAAGAATCTGCCAAAGGATGAAGTTTAATATTTATATCATCAAGAAGGAATATTCCCTAAAAGATTAGATTTAGTAGTGGAAACTTAATTTCATTTTTACGTTCTGGTAAGATACGTACCGTGAACCGTACGTACGTATGAACCGTGTTAAAGTTCTAGTTAACGTTCGGAAAATAGTTCGACAACGGTAAGATTTTTTTAGCTTCGGAGATATTCATAAAGCAGTTATGTTCTTTCTAATGCGTCCGTACAAGAATCAGTTCTTTATATACATCTAACCCGCTTTAGTCAGAATTTTCACAACCAATAAGTACTACTTTTTACGTAATCTCTACGATTTGGTTCTATTATTGCTATAGTAAATGAAGAGTTTTTGGTAATGAAAATGTCTTCTTTTTATACCAGACCTATAGGTTGTATTGTTTTATTTGTAAATTATAGCCACTTTATTAACAGCAACGACTCATTTCCATTATGATAATATTATTATTTAAATTCAAATTCCTGTCCATAAACATATAATATCCAACTGTCTCTACATATTACTATTTAAGGTTGTAATGGTGCATACGTTTTCCAAACTCTGCATTTATTTATATTCTTTCGTTGATTTAATTTTAGGATATCAGGGTGTTTCACAACCTCAATTCTCACGCCATAAATAAAACAACTCTTTGTAAAAGAACGGTAACAATTTATTTATAACAGTTATAAAGGAAATAATTTTATATATACTCGATCCAGTGGAATTCTATATCTTAATCAATGAATATAAGTTGAAAGTATTTAACAAACTTTCATGGTAAGATTTATTTTCAAGGTAACACGGGTAATCTTTTCGACATTCGTCTCGCACCACAGAGTCCACACCCAAAGAAAACTCGATTCAAAACAATCCCTTTTTTGTGGTGGGATATTGTTATAGGTAGAAATAATGTTTCCGTTGCACAAACCTAATTTATTTGCTTGCAAATGAATTTCATTGAATCTCTTTGATAATGAAAACTAACCGTAGAGTATACACAAAAGCATCGAACAAAAATGACCCATTAAACATAATTCTCTCTATCATAAGTCCTACAAAGAATATTCAATCTCTTGTCAATGCAAATTAATTATGACATTAACAATTAACTCGCACACAACGTTTAGTTAAGTACTGACTTGGGTTACTAATAATATCCTTAATGAATTATGGACTGTATTCCAAAGCCTCTTGGAGTATAGAAGCGACCAAAGATTTAGAAGTATCGTGGAAGTTATAATTAACTTATTAATTTTCTTACCCCTATTTCCACTCAATTAGTGAAACATCAGAGCAAGATTCATTTTGAAAAATCTTTTATTCAGTGCAATAGATATCCTATGACTAAAATTACAGTTTTTCTTTGGTAAAAACATTTGAAATAACATAAAGGTGTTTCAGCATGCATTGCTTGAGGCTAAGGTAAATGTCAACAATCATGAACCCAAAGTCTATAGCTAATGCTTAAAAACTTTTGTTATCCTCCCCTATATGCTATTAATAACCTATTATTTATTGCTGGTTTGGTCGTGATCGTAAAAACTCTCCTTTTCCGAAGAATGAAAATCAAGAAATTAAGTAACACCAAAAAGGTTCTGACACCCACGAAAATCTGAAGTTACTCATTTTCAGCGTCACTGCTTTAGAGACAAAAGCAAAGAAGTGTTCTAACTGTAAATCACCCTTACATTTACTCTTCACTGAGCACCAGAATTACGGCTAGAGATTGGGGTGTATCCTGATACTTACGTTACCAAATACACAAATTAGTTTGACCTGTGGTATCACTGTAGGATATATTCTGGGGCTAATAACGCACCCATTAAAAATTTCGTTATAATTTTTCATTGGAGGCAGTAGTATAACGTATATAGGTTGAGCGATAGTATAATTTGAGATTATAATTAAGGATTTACTCTAATCCATATTTAATTATTTTTCTATTCCCGAGAACTTTTCAAAGATAAATAAATTATATTAACTATACCATTATCGCTCTTTTTTCTTCAGGTTTATTCAACGTTTCGTGACAAGGTTCTTAATCAAACTAAGGAATTTGAGAAGCTATAAGAGCAGTTGTTTTACGTTGGAAACTATTTGACAGTGAGTATTTTACAAGCCAATAATAAAATAACTTCCGAGTTTTATGCGGCATTTTAGTTTCCATAATTACTTACAGTATTTCTTCATGATGATAATTTTAACGTTAATATTATTAATATGTAGAGGCTAAGGAAACAGAACTAAGAGATTTGCTGTGTTTCAATTGTAGTTCTTAAGTCGTTTTTAAATGCTTCTAAAATTTGGTCCATCAAATTCTTATCGCAAAGTATCAAACGAATTTGGGAGTAATTTTGATTAGAAATTATCACTTTTGTTTCCCACAATATAAAGCTTAAATTGTTTTGCCGGAAGGAGACAAGATTTAAAAACTAAGAAAATAATTTCAAAATGAGGCTGCAAGGGAGGAACGAGTTTTTGCGCTGGATGCAAGGAACAGAAAATCGTATTAATGAAAGAAAGAAATAAAGAAGCAGATTAAGATGAGAAAAAAGCGTAGGATGGAAGAAAAACGAAGACCTTGTTAGTTTTAAGAAAAGAATAAGCGTGGAACGAGTTCCTCCCAATTTTCATTAGGTTCTACAACGGCCTCTCTAAAGTGAAAACAAAGCAGTGCCTTTTCCGTGCTTTCATAGTCTTTTCCGCTCCGTAAAATAAACGAAGCCCCCGACTCGAAAATGACCGGCACATCGATAAAAATCTTATCAGAATCAGCCCCGGATGGAAATTCACATCCATTTCTTAAGTCCACTTAACAATGACGCTATAGGGCGTGCCTTTCAGGAAGGCGCCTGCAACTTACACGCCCGCAAGCATCTGCTCTGGGCGCCTACTCTCTCTCTCTCTTTCACTCTTCCGTCGCCGACTCTTTCCCGACCTTTTCCCACCCCGGAGCTTTCAACCGCACCCTTATTCTCGTCTCTATCCGCCACACCCAAATCTCTCGTTTCCCCGTTCTCCTTCTCCGCCGCACAAAGTTTACACCCTCACCGTCCATGTAACACGGCTCTTGCAACCTTGCGACACCCTTCCTTATCTTTCTCTCCCTCCACCGATTCACCCCAAAAGAGACGCGCGACTAGAATTCTCCACTCGAGTGCGGTTCACGTTCACTCCTCAACTTCTTACTTTTATCTTTTTCTATCTCCCGTTTGATTTTCATTCTGTCTCTACATTTCCGAATATCCTCTAACGCACCTACGTGGCTTTCTAACCCTCCTTTCCAAAGAGATCAACCGTCGCGCACATGATCCCGATTACCCGTATTACCAACTATTTTCTTTTTTCCTTCCTTCTATGTGTGTACCCCAGCTTCCCTGCATTCCCTAATTCCATTCCCTTCACACGTTCTTCAAGGAACCCTATCAACTTCCTTGGGGAGTCGCTTTCGCAAACTTCTTCACAAGGTCTGCGGAATTACTTCCACCGGAAAATAACTCTACTGGTAACCCTTTCTTTTGTTTCTGGTTCATCTGTGTTCCAGGTCTCTATTATTTATCTAGTCCCTTTCAATTCATTTCCAACTACATTGCTTCCTAAGATTTAGCTTTCTTGAGCACAATATAGTGTAATATTCTCAATAATTCTCTGAAGTCAATTCTCCCCTGTATTTTCACAACTCTGGAAAGGATCTTAATTCGTAGGATTAATATTCGGAATTATTTTTGGAATATTATCTGCAACCCCAGAAACTTTTCTATCAAGTCAAGTAAATCCATTCAACGGAAACAAACTTTTAATTAGAGCGATTTTCTCTTGGAACGGGTGGAGTAAATGAGAGAATTTTCAAGGATGTAATTTCATCCTTTAATTTTTCGGAAACGGCGAAATAAATTGGAATGACAGGGTAAACTACTGGTCCTAAGGAGAACAGAGTAAAAATGAAAAGCACTTCCTCTTACCAGGGGAAAAAGTTTGTTTACAATTTCTAACTAAGCGTCCAGAACTGAATTAAAAACTATATATTAAAGCGATTTTCTTGTTGGTAATATAATTTTCAAATTTAATGGATGAAAACTTTCCTATGGAGTCAATTTTCTGATGTAAGGCTGTTCTGAGAAATAAAACGAAATGGGAAATTTAATATAAAATTTTGCTCCAGAAAGGTACTCCAGTATGATTATAAGTTTCTGTGAATTTAGAATCATATTTGAAATACATATTCTTTATTTCCGAATTTCCAGTGAATAATTTGGTAAACTCCACCAACTACGATACAGTCGTAACACGCTTAATTCACACCCATATACCATTACGAGATTTCTCAGTTTCTTTTCCTCTTCTCTTAATTTCTTCCCTATTCTTTCCATCTCAAGCAGTGGCCCCTACTCTTTGCTTCTCATGGCACGTCTGCCTGCTACTGTTGGACGTCCTTTCCCACGAGGTAGGACACAAAATTCAACCTACGTGACCTGCAGGACCAAAAACTCCTCTTGAGGAAGTCTAACAATGGTTTATATTCCACCTTCAAATCAAACTTTATACCAAGGTTTCAATCATAATATCGCATTTTATAAAGAGTTTACAAGTTCACATTCGTTGGAGGTTTCCAGGTCTCATTTTATAAAACTATTGGCTGTAAGGAGATTCTGCAAAAGAGGAAAGTAAGGGATTTCTTTTTAACTCTTCCGGTAAGCACCATAAGCAGGGATCACCTACCTTTATAGAGTTCTCGTTCCCCTAGAAAAAAAGGTACTAAATCCTAATTACGTCCAAGCCTAATTCGTTCCTCTAATGAAACACCTTTGAGGAAAGACAAGCTTTCCTCAGTATGCACACACAATAGAAAAATATTAACAGACGGCAACATGTTTAAGGGTTGCTCAATGAGGTAATTGGTTTCGTTAAACTACCATAGAACTTCAATCAATAAAAAACACTCACCACAACATCACTCACAACAGCAATAATGACACATAGAATACAGTGTAATGACGTTGAAACAAGAGGCGAATAAAAGACTAAAGCAAGGTGACAAGTGCAGGTGCCCACTATTAAACACAGTCCTATGAATGCTTGCACATCCTCTAAGATAGCTAATTCAATCAACAAAATTAGAACAGAAAAATTTCGCCTAAGAAAACAACCAGTAATGAGTGTTTGGTAAGAAAGCACTGTAGGCAAATAAGATATCGGGAGAGAGGGTTGAAACTCAGTTTCTAGTAATTTTCAATTCCGATTGGAGGAAGAAAAGAAAAGTGAAAATCAGTAATGCGGGAATGAAAGGAATTCCAATATTTTGGTTGCCATGATATCATGGTGAGCCGCCGAGGACTCAAACTGAAGTGGAAAGGATATCCAAACGAATAAAGAAAGGGTACCGGAGATATTTTATATCTGGATATTAAAGAGATGCAGAAAAGGAGACAAATGGGATAGGAGATAAATAAAAGAAGGGGAAAGAAATTCAGGAAAACAAAAAAAAATTATTAAATAAGGGAACCCAATGGAAAAAGAGATAAGGAAAACACGCGAATGTGAATCGTGAAAGCGGTGTAGCATAAGGACGCAGAAAATGGATTAATATGTACAATATACATATCGTCGCCGNGACTTGTGAGTAATAAATATTTATAACATTCTTAAATAAGGGAACCCAAAGGAAAAAGAGATAAGGAAAACACGCGAATGTGAATCGTGAAAGCGGTGTAGCATAAGGACGCAGAAAATGGATTAATATGTACAATATACATATCGTCGCCGATAGAGATACTGGGATGGCTATCATCTTTGGAAGAAAGAACTGAAATAAAAACAAATCTACGTGTTTTACGGCAGCAGCAGCAGCATCAGCGTTGCAGCTATAGCCATGGAAAACAAAAGAATTAACCGGAGCGCCAGGCAGCAAGCCTTATGTCTTTGGCAATAAAAGAGTAGAAAGAATTACACAGAGAAAAATGGCATCGCAAGAATTTACATATGATAAAGAAGTATTACAGAAAGGAACGCGTGCTTGAATCTTAACTGAGCAGACCTCATTTGTCTTGCACGCGAAATGAATAAGGCTCGCTTTTTCAACAAATCTATTCCAAATTTCTTCCACTGCGTATTGAGGGAAAGTTCCCTACTGAGTAGGAATTTCCCTTATTACTTCCATTCCAATCGTTCATTCAGACCAGACTGGTAATATTAAATTTTGCTATAATTGTAGGTAAATATTACAACAGAATTACCATGTCGACTTTCATATGAAAAATAATTAGCTTGGGAGCATTAACGGAGTGGAGGGAAAAGAATAGAGCTGTGCTTTTGCCGGATACAAAAGAGAAAAATAATCGAATAGAGAGATAGTGAGAGCACAAAACACGAGGAATGTGAAAGGACTAGCAGGGGTTTTTGTGAGAGTTACACAATAAGTTCTTTTAAATACATATAAATATATATATCTCTTTCACTNAATTAATAAAAAGACAAAATAAATTAATTAAACAACAAAAGCCACACAACAACGGGGTAAACGGGTTCGAGAGACGACAAGAGCCGAGTGAGGAACGTACCACAACACCATTTGCGACGGATTGTGTTAAACAGAACCGCTGGAAGTGGGAGGACCACCATCCAGACCCTGCAAGAACAGAGACAGAAACAGAGAAAGATACACACTCAGTGAAATCGATCGTCATAAAAAACATTGCCATCTCTCCATGAGGGGTAAAAAACCTCACACACCTACCAATTTTCACATCAAAAATGAAACAGCCTTCAACGAAGGCACTTCATATTAATGTTACGCAAAATTTCCCATTTAATTTGAATGAACACAGAAATAATTCATGGAATTCATGAATCACCCACATTACAATGAACATGTAAATATTCATGTGTGATTTGTGAAACAACGGTAAAAATCACATTCATGGTGAAACACTCGTAAAAAAAACTGCAAATTGAATCCACACCACTGTGTAAATGCCGTGCATGGGAATAAATAATCCGCTATGAATATAAAAAAGAAACAACATTTTCGTAACTCTTTGTACAAAGGTCTACGCTAAATTGCAAACAGTGAATGCAATGAAAATTTAAAATAGCGTGCAAATTTTAGAAATAATATAAGCATGGAAAGTTATCAAGACTTAACTCCTAAGCTCTAAAAATAGTTTAGAAATTTGTTAGTCACATAGAATAGAAATGGGACATATATTTATTAAATAATTTTCAGTTTTATTCAATTTTGCCTAAATGTAGTGAGTTTGACTTTGTTTTATCTTTTGGCTTCCCTGTGATGTTCCTATGAAATACCTTGAAAGTGAAAGACAAAGAATAAAATGCCTGAGCATTTCATATAGGATGGAAGCCCATAGAGCGTTAAATAAATTCAAATAAGCTGTACATACTTTCTAGCTGTGATAAAATATCTTTTGCTGTCATAACCTACAACTACGATAAATACAAACGATAGAATCAACTTCTCCGGCTGATAAAAACACTCAAGTTAGAGCAAAAACTCAGCTCCACTCCTACTCCTCCAAAAATAACTCTCCATAAATATAAGAAAATAATGAGACATCCGCTATTCATCTGTTACTCCAGAATTCCTTCCCCTGCGAGAACATTTCAAAAACTGTAGCAAAACCTGTTGAAATGCATCGGGAGGGACAAATAGCCATCGGAAAAACGAGTGGAGATTGAAAAGGGAAGACAAAGAGAGGGAAATAAAATAGAAGTGAGGCTGAAAACGGAAAATAGAAAAACGGACGTAGAAAAGAATGGCAAGAGAATTGCAGGAAATATGAAAGGAAGGATAGGGAGATAAAGCGTTGCAGATGTAGGGAAGCGGGAGGGAGGGATGGGAGGGCATTCCCGTTTAAAACAATACGCACTGCCATTGGAGGACCGCCTACTCCCCTTTCGCTATATCTCGACCCCTCGACGTCCCCGAGTGTAATTTCCATCCAGCTTTTCCCATTGCAAGTAATCACCCACCACATTTCTCTCCTCTTACTCTTTCCTCTCTCCTGGAAACCCTTTCCGTCCCCGCAGTCCCACCCCACGTATACTTCACTCCCCTCCGCAAACACCGAAAACATGGCCGCCAGCACAATTTCGCGTGGCGTTAAGCCGAACGCCCTAATAACTCCTCATTCTCATGATAATTATCTTTCCGGCGTTACTTTCCATACTTGTATTACATTTCGCTTTTATGTGGTGGGGTTACCTAATAAATATTGAGCGGCTGAGGAGTTGTACCAAACCCTTACGGCCCGAACTCGCAGATGCGTGGCTAAAAAACTGACGCCGACCCCCGGATAATCATTCGGTGGGATGATTCGATGGGGTTTTGGGTTTTCTTCCCAAATTTCTCGGAAAGAAAAGGAGAATAAGAATTCCAGCCCAAATGAGGCAATTTTACGAATGGATGAATCAGGAATATTTGGGTTTTTAAGAAAATTCATTTGCCTCATTTACCTCCTGCTATTCCGATTACTTTCTATTTGAATACTTCCTAATTTTTCCTTCTTATGGTGAGACACTTTGAGAATTATCTTAATATCGTATCGATATTATCTTCGAAATTGTATCGGATACTTAGCTTAGATTTAACATAAAGTGTATATTTTGTTTGAAAACAAAGCTTAGCCTAACTTGATTTCTATTATAGGGGAAAGAAATTCAGGAAAACAAAAAAAAATTATAATGGTTTTTTTAATACCAATTCTAGGCTATATAAGTACTTATATTTCCATAATATCTCTTCAAAAAGATCAGAAGACATATTTCTTAATTAAACTCTAGTTATATAAGTGATATGCCATATCTATTGAGAGCCCAAAAAAAGGAGGGTAAAAATACAACGTTATTTATCATTCTTTTACTCTCTAAGATAGTTTTCCTAATCAAGCTCCAACGAAATTTTTCGTTATTTTGCAATCTACTTAGAATTATATCTGATCGGAAATTCCATACAGAGTAGATTACATTAGAATAGATTACTTTGGATATAAAGTTAAACTGGGGCGCTTTGTCATATAGTTTCATAGAAAGTTGTCTAAACATTAACAGATGTAGGCTCGCAATACGCCCAATTCCGATTTATTTCTTGACAGTCTACTTCATTAACGACTTGTGAGTAATAAATATTTATAACATTCTTATAAGTTAGATAATTCATATTTGAAAAAAATCTAGTGTTCAAATTTCACAAATTTAAAAATTCCATACGTTCGTCAAAAAATACTTCTCGCAACGCTATCCTGTAGTGACAAATATTACAGAGAGTAGAGATTGTTAAAATCTATGGTGGTTAATATCTAAACGTCTAAAATAATATCTTAGCAGTGAATTGACGGAACAATAAAACAGAAGCATCTTATCATAAGAGTGTAATCTATATACGAGTATTTTTGAGCTCCCAAAGTATGCTTTGTATAGAAAGAGTTAATGGGAAAGAAAATTACATTGAGTATACTTTTCTCGCTACTCGTGCCATGGAAGGACCGATGTATCACTTAATATACTGTTTCAATACTGCGGAATTTCCAAATTTCCAAATCATAAAAATATCATCACTAAGAAGAGAGAACACAAATGCTGTATAATAAAATCCGCTGTGCATTTACTCACTCACGTTGAGAGTCATCTCAAGACCTCTCGGAAGACCTCTCATCATTCACGATGAGAAAAAATGTGATACACACGAAAAGATACCTCAGCCTTTTCTCTTGAAATATCCTAAATTTCGAGCGAACGTGTCCTTTTGCGAAACGCATCAAGTCACGGAGACCGATCTTCAAGCGAGACTGAATTTTCGACAGATATGCAATATTTTCAAAATTGATGTTTGCTGAGTGCGATTCATCGAAATACGAATAATATCGTATATATTTATCAGTATTCTTCGAGAGGGATGAGCTCTTCTCTATCTACCGAGATAATATTTACTAGCTTTCTTCAAAAAGCTATCTATAATTCAGGAAAGGAAATTGTTTGAACTATTCCACAAGGGTAGATACATCGACAACTTTATACATGACATAGAAAATTATTTAGAGACTTGATAAGACAAGTGCTTATTATCTGACCAGTAAATAATTTTATATAAAGGAATCCAGACATTAAAATATAAAATTGTACCAGAAGTAAATTACTAATAACGCAATGTTTGAGAGGAATAAATCGAAGTTAATTTGTGTTTCAGTAAGCTTTTATCCTAACAACTTTTAAATATGATAGTATGCTATATAATACAGATGGCAAAACTTTTGTCAGAAGAGTACCTCATTTAATTAATTTGAGCACTTTCTTGTCGTTGAGGTGCCACTCCATGACGTCATTATTACTTCTAATACGAGTAATAATACCGTTATGGATAATATGACCATGACGCCAACGATGATTGATGTATTGTTATTCCCAAATTCAGCATTAATTATCAATATTATTTAACGGAATCTACACTTATTGGCTTCAGAGTTTAAATTGTTTGAGTGAAAAACATATGACAATACCGTTTCTGTCGCATGCCATTTCGGTTACGCGTACTATTATATCCCAAATCTAGCACCATAAAAAAATAGCAAATGAATGGAACGTAGGTATAAAAATGATGGCATCTTTAAAGTATTATAGTTTCTCTGTAGTGACAGCTTTTTCGTGAATAATCAGCGCAAACATACAATAAATTATATTAAAGCAGATCAACTACGTCAGGGCTTAAAATCTGTGTGAATCTACGTTCTAATCACAATCCACGGAAATGTTTTTTCGAAGAGAATCGTTGGAAAAATATTCAATTCTGTGTGAATGTTTACACCGTTGAGATCTGAACATTTTGACTTAATTTGTAGGTTAAAAGACAAATAAAATTGTTGAGAAAATAATTCATTGTGATCGTATCTCTTTTGATCGCTTTTTAATCATCCCAGAGGTAAGTCGTCATTATCCGCCGATCTCACACGGAATGCTCCGTAGAATCCATCATCGCTCCCGAGTCCCCTATACTCGATCCGAATTTCTTTACGCGTCATCGGAAAACGTGCGCGCGCATCAAACGGACCACAAGGGTTCCTGGAGAGAGATTTCTGAAAAAAGCCACAGCTCAACGACTCTTTGTTCAAACTCCTCTTAACGTCCTCGACTTTCATTGTTTCGGACGATGGATCCCGAAAGCTCTATTTCTTCAGCCATCCGGTCATACAGCGCAGTTTGAAGACGCATACGAAGTAGCTATTCGACTCTACGAGAGATTTTCACTGCCTTTACGTCTTCTACAACGTCCTCATTCTATCCCCCACTACAAAACGGAAAATGCTAAGTTCGGCATTCCTCATTTGACTTACTGAGAAAGAGTCGGATCTCGGGAACCGCATCTTCCTTTTACCAAACTGAATAGAAAACAAAATCGTTCGCTCGATGTTTTCGATAAAAAGTTTCTTTTGATGATTTTGACGTCTGCAAATAAAATTGAATTTCCCAGGATTTTTTTCATTGAGAATGCTACTCTTTGAGATGACTTTTGAGATTTGTTGGAAAACTGAGTTATTATTTATATTTTGATTTTCTCCTCTACACATGGCAACAGATGTGCTTCACTTCGGTAAAACAAGATCAATAAGCTATAGTACATAACTACCCATCCATGATCGTATTTCCGCTCAGATAATCGTCACAGTAAGTAATTAGCTTATGTATTTACAGTAAAATATAAAAATTCTAATTACTGTTGACGAGTTTCCCATTTGTGTCTTCAGTTATGAAATGCTAATCTGTGTATTGTGTATACAGTAATAAATTTTCAGTCTATAACCGACCTCGTCAATGCAGAATGATATCTTGATCACGAAGCTCCGACCTAGTATAACGGAGTTACAGTGAAATCCATTTGTACGCATCACGATAAATATTCAGCGGTTGCCTGAGTGTTGGAGCGTGGTACCATTACTGAGTCGTGAATTCCTTCCTAACTTCTTCAAGTTTATAAGCTGATAATATTCAGTGAAGGCTATAACCATTCAACGTCCTAAAAACCAAGTTCATTGACACATAAGGAAAGACAAAGATCATTTCTATAAGTATAAAAACAGTGAAAGAGAGGAACAAAGTATTCTTTCATTCAGCGTAATTCATCTTGTTAACCTTAAGCACTGACGTAAATTTGCTGTCTTTTGTCCTGCAGAAATACCCAACAACAGTCCTCATACAACGCTCCTCATCCGTCCCACGAATCTTTAGCAGACATCCGATAGCCATTATCGCGGGCCGAGGACCTTTATAATGTCACGACCTTCTCTCTCGATCTCAAGTGGGAACGGACGAGAGGTCCTCGAAAAGGCTCCTCAAGGGGGTGTCCTCCTTACCTGCTTCGTAATCCCAACTCTGACCCCCACAGCGAGAGAAGCAGGCCGGGGAGCGGAGCCCATCTCATCGCGGCCAAAGTAGTTTTCAAGTTTGCGCGATAAGTAACGCACTATGCGGGGTCGGGATTAGGCGCAGAATAGACGTGGAAAAGGGACGTAGTGGAAGTAGATACATCGAAGGAGAAGAGAACGGGGTGAGGATACGGCAAAAGGGGTTTCTGGGAGGAAAAAAGATAGGGTTTAGGAGAGACTTGCCGGCCTGAAAGGTGAAAGAAGGGGGATAAAAGGAACGGAGACGGGGCAAATGGAAAGGGTACGTTTAAGGGAAAAGATGCGGGGCAGAGGAAATAATTAAAACTCCAGCGCTTTATTCCACCATTTTCCTGGATCCATTTTGCCTGCCTATAGAAAATAACATTTCAGATGCGAGCCTTTTGCGCAAGTACCTTATAACCTCCTCGCCCTTTCCCTGGCTTCCTCTCTATTCTGTTCTACCCCTCTCTACCCCAACGACTCGCACAGGCCCTCTCGCCTTCCTTCCGCCCTTTCTCCATTCTTTTCGCCCTTTCCTTTCCTTCGCTTCACTCTTCAAAAACATCGCTCCCTCCATTTTTAACCCTTTTCCCTCCCCTACGTCATTCTCCATCTCCTCCCACGAAACTACTGCGTCTCACGACCATTCCTCCCTGCACTGCCGTAGCGTCTCCATCTTCCTCAATAATTCCCGACGAGGGAGATCTCTTATGCTTTCATATTTTTTCGAAGGAGGAAATTGCGGTGGAATATTCCTCCGCCGGGGATGGGAGTAGTCCTCGTTTATTATTTTCATAAGAATTAAGCGAAGGTTCATTAGCCGCCGATACTTATACGAAAAAGGTTCTTCACCTACCCGAGAACGGCCTGTAGTTTACCAACAAGGTGTCGGGGGTGAGGCAACTTTATATTCTATGTTTGGCATCTCCTCCACTCATTCTCCTCCATCACTTATCTTTCTCTTGGTCTTTATTTTCCTTCCGCCTCCTCAATCCTTCATTTCCTCTCGCTACATTTCCCGCTCGGTTTTTATTGCGAGCCCAGAAGCAAGTATTTTACCATTAATGGCTACTACCCCCTTGTAAATATATTCCCGTCTTTAACCTTTCCTTCATTTTTCTTCTTATTGCTTCGATAACTTTTGCCGTTCCTGGGAAGGGAAAAAATAACATCCTTGGAAAATTAAGTTTCCATTATACATGGGTTGCCATTATTCTCTCCCTAACATAATACTGCCTAATGCCTCCGTTTTTTAATTAAGATTCGGAAGAAAAGGAGCGGTCCAAAATGAAGCGTAATGGAAGTAACGTAAATGCTGACGTTGGGAATAGAATTTCCGCAGTATTTAACAAGCATTTTCTGTTGCTTTACTGTTGGTACCATCGCGATAGAATTTCATATTATAGCGAACGACAGAGATTACTCTTATGTTCTCGACTTGAGTCGAAAATAGACTTAATAATCTTTAATTTTTAATACACTTATTTTTTATTTGAAGGTTTTTGAGCGCATTGACACATTTTCAAACAACAAAAGATAGATAAAGAAAAGAATGGCAGTTTTTGGATTTTTCGAAAAGAAGAATCGATTCGGTTAGAATGAGAATTTTAAATAATCCAGCCGCTGAACGGGAAGTTTTAAGACGTATCTTTTTGATAGACGTCCTCCAGAACAGCAATTTGACAGGCACTTTTCCTCCGAAGGGAGCAAAACATCCGGACTCAGCTTTGATACTTATGAGACCTCAAACTGCTGTTTTTATTTCCTTAATGAGGAAAAAGTTCAGCGAGTTTATTTTAATGCTCAGGAAACAGGGAATGTCAGCGAAAAAGATATTAAATAAGTATATTTTGAGCCAAGAATTTTACGCCACAAATGCATTGACCTATAAACGACTTTAAAGTATTAAAATCTTAGAAAGTGAAGTAATGACAACGCAGACTATACCTTGGCTGTTTCATACTTTCCTTCATTATCACATTCAAACACAATATCTTGCCTTGAGTCATATTCTGCTAGCTAACGTTCACAAAAGAATTATATTTGATAATTCCCTTAAGATTGATTCCCAAAACCGTATGACAGCTTTGTAAATATGCGAGAATCATAGACCTCCAATTACCATGGAATTGTGTATTCCAGGGATTCTGCATGCAAATAATGGAAAAATAGATGAGAAAGGAGTGTAAAAAGGATAAACAAAGTGAAAAATAGCGACATGACAGCGACTCGAGCCCAAGTCTCCCACTTTATGATATTTGAGTCTATATTGACCCCAGTATTTCGTAGAAAAAGAATGGTAAATGAGCACATTCCTGCCATTGCGTTAAATCGCTCGTATATTTTTTTGTTGGTAGAACCAGTCAGTCTGGTAACATCCATCAAAGCGAATGGAGTGCAGCTGTCTGGAATACGTCGGTTGCCTAGGAAACAACTGCCGACCTCAGCAGTGGGTTAGGGTGCGGTTTCCTAGCATGCCATGCGAAGGACGTTTGAACTCGTCTTTGTTACTCGAAACACAAAAAGATTTTCCACCGCTATTTTGTTTCAATGCTAAATAAATATATCTAGTTGCGCGGTAGGGAATGATTGTGGTGCGCTTATTTACTAAACCTAGCGCTAATCGATTCTTTTCTATACGGTAAGATTTAATTTTATTTCATTGAATAGAGTGTGATTTTCTCTCAATGGATAACAGAAGTGCCTAAGATTTGTTACATGCACCATGCATCTACCAATAAAATGGCAGTAGCAAGTATATCCTATTAGCCGGGACTGGAACCTGGCACCTTAGCTTGGAGCGCTAGCATGTTAAATACTCCACCGAAATATTATACCTCTATCAGGCAAGGAATATTAAACACAGTTTAAGAAACTTTTTTTTTCAGAAATAACACACTATAGCTCATTTTTTACGATAGTCTATTTTAACTCACCTAAATGGTATTTGCGTTGCATGCATTGGGTTCTTAAGTTAAATACTTATTGCGTTTTTCTCATCTTCCTTCCCTCCAAAGATTGAAAATTATTTATTGCTACGCCCATTGCTCCTTGCTATAAAGAAATTTGAAGGAATGTCTACGGGGAAGTGATTGCTTGAAATATCTACAGGCGCATAGTTGAAGAGACAGCATCTCTCATTTGATACATTCTTTGATACTTTCTGCCGAGAAAACATTTCATGATTTTTCCCTTCTCAGAGATTGAATAATCTTGAAATGCTTACGTCAATATTGATCCATAAATTTTCAACGGTGTTCAATATCTCCCTTTTAAGATCGACATTTCAGACTTATATCATGCAATAATATACTTTTGGGACCTCTTCAATTCAAGTTTCAATTGTACGTGGAAGACAGAACATCTAAAATATAAGTTGGTACAGATTACATACAGTTGGCCAAGGATACATCAATTTTGGAGTACCTTGAGCAACTTCATCACTTTTTACAAAACAAAAAATTGGTATGATGCTCAGAAGCTTAGCACAATCATAGTTATGATATAAATGAATTAGTTTGAAGCACAAGTAGATGCCTTGAAATATGTCTCGGACAAAGTTGGATGCAACGAAGAATATGAAAACGCTTTGAATAGGAAAATGCCAGAGATATGATTTTTGTAGGCTAAAGATGACATGCGATTGGAAACGATTAGTAGGTTGTAGGTATGGTTCAAGTTACAGAATCACCCATGAGTTACCCCGCTCACCTCAGTAATCTTCTGGTTTAAAAACCATGGAATTTGGAAAGCTTAGGCACTCCGGCGAAGCAACTTTTGCCCCTGCTATGGATTTTGCTCATCCAGCTGAGCCCTTCTTTTAAATCGAGTTTTGCTCTTATCCTCCTAGTAAATTGTGCGGTATTGCATAAGTAGGTGGCAGAAAATTTTTCATTTATCCAAAAATCAGTTGAATGGCAGACTTTAATTTGTGTTGTTTCGCCTTTTTTTAACTACAGTTCTTTCCTCTTTTCCTCTCTCCAAGGAAGGGAATCTTGAAATTCCCATTAAAACGTGTAGCGCTGTAGACAGTAAAAATCCTTTCCTCGGAATCCGTCTGCCGAGCGAGGCCGCCTCCCCGCCCCCGCGTTTGCACTGTCTCTCCACTTCCGCCCACGAAGGAACAAAACCAAATGGAAAAACAGCTGGAATAGCGTATACAGAGCTCAACTGACGGCAGAGCCATCTGCAGGCTTTCTCACGCACTCACTCAGGACCCCTCCCACGCCACTCAACTATCTAACCCATTCTACCTTACCCTCTTTACTCCCCCATCTCTCGTGGAACCCGATTCCCGCACGAACAGATCTATCCAACAGGAGCTGCCTTCCTAAGCAAAGCTCACTTGAACTAGACTACAAGCTCGTGTAAGTCTTACGCCATTTTACATTACGCCAAGTCTAGGGCTGAATCGTTGCTATGAAAGTACTGAAGCAATTGGACATACACCAAGTCACATAGATATTTAGCATTAAATACAAGCGTAAATAATTCACACTCTATGCATTATGCATAACAGATACATAAGAATACATAAGTCCTATTCAATTAAACAAGATAAGAGATCGTGTCGAGCACAAGCATGCATTTATCAGTGAGCGGCTGTCGCGGTGGAACTGATGAGTGGGAACTCGATATCGACCGAAGACATGATAAGAAAGTTTAGAATACTAACTATTCGGACCAAATTTCATTGCCTTCGTTTTTTAGTAATAGAATTGTTAAAAGTGCTTCGACAGCTGAGGTAATAGACCCCAACCGGGAATCGAGCCCGGGACCGCTTTTACTGAAGTCGAACACGTCGCGCACTTGGCTATCCGGGAGGCCTTTTTTCGTTAGCTTTTCATAATGTTTCTAAGAGTGCTTTCTAGGTATGTATCATACATACTTTTTTCCTGTAAATCTCTTATTCTTGGTTCTTAACTATAAATTTAGTAAAAATTCGCTCCGATCAATTCGTGTTTGATAATAACTGAAAGATTTGTAATTTGAATATGATTGCAACACACCATTTTAAAACACTTTGTCACTTATATTTAATTTATATTTCTCCCGAGCTAATTAAGTGGGTCCAAAATATAATAACTTCCACCCGATTCGGTTTGGCTATACAAACAAAATACTGAACATACCGTAACAAATTTCATAAAGTTCTTTTTGGAGGAAAACCTCTATTCCTACGGTTGCTGGAGCATTCACCTCTTTCTCTCTCCACAATAACCATTTATTGCTAGTATGTAGCCATGGTACGGAGAACTTGCTGTTTAACAGTTTGCCTATTTATTCTACTATTCAAACTAGTTTCGTTCCACTGAGTCCACATTACTTTGGTGCTTTCTATGTTTATCTCCGTTCCGTGTACCATATTTGCGCATATTCAGCTCTTTGATCATTGTCTCGCATTCCCTTAGGGGCTACCAATGGCTGACGGACAAATTTAAACGATTTCAACCGGCAAACTCAACCTTAAAGTTCCTTCCTCCATGGATCAATATTTAAGCTCTAAGGTAGTTTTGAAAACTTTCGTATGATTCATTTTATTTCGTAATTAAAGATCTAAATTAAAAGTAAATTACAGACAGCCAAACTACCCAATTGTTTCTTCAATATTTTCGACAGAAATATCAGCAACTCTCCTTCAGATTTTAACCATATCTTTAATACAAATAATATTAGACATCGCAGTATTCATTTCCTACATCCTGGATTATATTTCATACTTAATTGTTCTCATTCAATCCTAATTTCTCCGACGTACAATTTAATTGTGATATAATTTTGCTTCGCCGTATTTCGTATTTCGGCGCGGTGCCATACCTTGTTCTGGTGTCTTGTAAATAAACTAATGCGATGGGATGGTATTTTAAATTAATCCCCTTAGCTCTAGCAGCTTTCACTATAATCCTAGCAACGCTATTTATCATTTCCCTATCGCTACCCCCCCCCCCCCCCCCCNCCCCCCCCCCCCCCGTATCCTCCTGATTAATGACTGCGAATCCCTCTCATTCCATTTTTCCTTCTCTCCCCTCTTGCATCTCTAAGTCCTATTTTGGCTCTATCGAAACGACTTCCCATATCAGGGTATCGTGCTGTAAATCCCTATTATATTTATTTTAAAGTGCTTAAGAGCTTATTTAAAACGAATCGTGTTTAGTTACCTAATTATTGCTCCAACTTTAACGTGATAGCATAAGGTATTTTGAATGTTAAAGAAAGGTTTAACGACGTGAAATGTCTTTTAGAAACACGAAAATAAGCATCAAAAGTAGCGTGATATTTTACTCCAACGAGAAATTATACTCTGAAAGAGCAATTATCATTTAAGTCTATTAACTTTTCTATACGATTCTCAATTATAGGTTGATTGTCATATTCAAGAAAAATCTTTTAATTAGCAGGAAATAAACTTTGAATGTAACTTTTCTTCTCTACGGTCGCCATTTCAATATCTATTTCCCGTGTACTCGCATCCGTGTTGAATACAATAGTACGAAGAGGAATCAAGGAGAGGAAGCCGTAGCTAATGAGAAACCCAAGCAATAATCACCTACAGCTCTCAATGACGAGAAGTTCCGTAATTGCTCATACCTTCAGCCGTTATTGAATCTTGTTCCTTGAGCGTTATGCACAATGGGTTAGCAATCAACATCAGCTGTAAACAATTGATAAATCTGATGTACGCTTAGAGGCAAATGCGAAGAAAACCAATGTAAAATAAAACTACAGTTAATTAAATTCAATTCAATTTGTAGTTCCTTTCAGCATTGTAACAATAAATTAATACTATCTCCTATTCAAAAGTAACCAATTTGTATCAGCCGTTTGATAACACTGAGCAGACACTAAAATACCCTGCAACTCTCTCCTGCGTGCTGCTTTCAACGCCATGCAAAAGACAAAAAGATAAATATATAAAGAGTTAGAGCATCTTCGGGAGAAATTTATTTCGCACGCACTGAATAATACTCACTTAACATAGACACGCCCGCCACCTTCATTTTGTTCCTGTGTCAGGGTTGTCCATTGCTGTTACCATCCTTACCCCAATCCAAATGATTGAAGAGGAAGGTGTGGCCAAAAAAAAGTCTGAGTGCGAGAGGAGGAGACAAGGGAAAGGGACAACTCTAGATAAAACTGGGCAAAGCCCAGACATCCCTATTCGATAGAGAAAGCGGAGTTTTCCTCTCAAGCTGCCGTACGGCTAACGGCCACTCGCCAATACCTGGTTTATCGACAGCATTTTCTCAACGTCGTCACTAAGCCGCGCCTCGGCATGAGCGGTCTCTCTGCGATCACAAGGGAACATACTTTTTTTACTTAAAGTTACACTGCGTCCTAATGGGATTGCTAGGACTTTCACTTTGAAGAAAAAAATAAAGGCTCTACGTAAACCGATGATACGGTCTTTTGGTGACGATATTTTACTTTGAACGAGTCCCTGCTTATTCGCTCTCATTTTCTAGAGACCGTTTTTACAATGTCCTTCATTCGTAAAGTAAGAAGAAAATTATGCATGAAACACTAGAAATGCAAAGAAGCTGTCAACCGCTTGCACTCGTTCTTATCATGGATTATGGAAATTAATGTCTGCATCACACTGACAGCGACTTAGAATCCTAAGAAATGGCAGCAACATAAGAATTGTACATCAGCCATACTTCTTATAAAGTACGTTTTAATTCAGAATCTAACGCCAAGATAAACAGTAAACGGAACAAAAACTGTTTAAATTATAATTGGCTCGCTTTTCCTCAGCAACACTTGTAAGGAAGTACGAAGAGGGTATTAAAAATTTAATGAGAGAAAGTCTATCGAAGACCATTTAAATTTCTAACTCT
This sequence comes from Ladona fulva, assembly GCA_000376725.2. Taxonomy (NCBI): domain Eukaryota; kingdom Metazoa; phylum Arthropoda; class Insecta; order Odonata; family Libellulidae; genus Ladona; species Ladona fulva. Next base: position 2,519,022 of record KZ308556.1, read on the forward strand.
CTCAGGTATTCTTAATCCTGCAACGCTCACTTTAAAGGCAATTTCCGTCTATCGATCCTCCATTTACAATTAGGGAAAAAAGAGTATAGTTAATTTCAATTTTCCATCCTATGAAGTCAAATAACATTATTTAATTCTTATTCTAAGTAGGAAAAAATGCTCATGGTAACATAAAAATATATAAACTAATAGTTTACAATACATGTGTATAGTAGTAGTACTATTATTAAATGTGCTTGTACATATGGCCCCACAAGGAATCGAACCGGGACCGCTTTCACCGATATCGAACGCGGAGCAATTGGCTATCCGGAGCCCTTACATGTATATTACTAAACGTATTTGCAATTTCTCCTCTTGTTTTAAAAAAAAATTATGTGACGCTTATCTCCAGCTATCCATCGATCTAAACTGAAAAATTAAAAATAACCATGTTCATTATCCACAACAGCCCCATCCGTCGATCTCAAAGAATCTTACCAGCAACACGTCAAGTATTGTTCTTATTTTCCCACCTATATCCTTCGACTCGTTATCGATCGCTAAACATTTTCCCCTCCTATTAAAGGAAAAAATTCTCCGCTCCGCGCTCTTCAAATTAATCATCTCTCCTTAATGCTTATCCTTTGCCCGACTTCATCCTCAGGACAAGCAACGGACAGAAGAACGGGGGATGGGACGAGACGCGAAGGAGGGAAGGTAAAAACTTACACGCAGCGCCCCACCCCTTCGACCGCTCCGTCACCTTTCCACGCATCCACGCAGACAATGGCCTCTGCCCCGCGGTGGGTACTCTTTAAGAGAGGGGACGCTGGAGGAGGGGCCCTCGCCTTCGGGCATCCCTTGGGACGGAGTTAATGAGCGCGGGGTCGAACAAAGGGGTTAGGGAGGGAGAGTCTGCAATCTCCCGGCACTGCTTTGGGAGAAAGGGTTTGGGGGTTAGGAGGAGGTGGGGTCGTGGAGAGAAGGTCAAACAAGAAAGGAAGAGGAGGATAAGGAGGACGTAGGTGACGCGTGTGCTCGCGTATGTGTCGTTGTCGGAGAGGGGTGAATAATGGGGAGAGGGAGGAGGCGGCTAGAGTAGGTCGCTCAGGAGGAGAGACGGAACGAGTTACAATGGGTCATTTGCCGCACCAGTGGGCCTGTTTAGTCATATTTATCTCTCGGCGTGTTATGCGCCCTGGACATCCAAAATGGACTTTAATGGGGCCGTAATAAGAATCCGCTGCTAACGTGCGACACAATACCACACTAAATACGATATAATTCGTAAGTTAAAGGAATGGAAAGTTTGAGCGACCTTATCTCGTGCTCTGAAGATGGTTACATCGTTAGTCTAAGTTGAGGGGCGTTAACTGAAATGTTTTCCTTAAGGTTCCTGGCATTTGAAAACACTCATCGTTAAAAATCCCATTGGTGTACGCTACATACGTGCCATTTTTATTTATTTCGATTGATCCTGAATTTATGGTGCTTCTTTAATCCTGCCTATTTCTACTAGAGATTGTAAATGAAACATTCTTCAGATGGAAGTGAAATAAACTATTACTGATGCATAAATTTCATTGAACGTGCTACGATAGATCCTATTCTCTCTGTTTTGATTCTCCGTCAACCATCATGTATTTTGCCTTTTGGTATGTCCCATGCACCAAAGCTGCCTTCGATTCGTCCTATCCCGGGCCTCTTATTTTGGTCTCCTTCTATCCACCTTCACCTTGTTGTCACCTTCATTTTTCATTTGTAGCCTTCTTCTTTCTCTTATATTTTCTCCTTCCACTATTCCCTGAATCGCCGTAATTAAAATCCCCTTTCCTCTTATAATATGAACAATTCAGTTCCTTCTGGATCTATACTTTTCTCATCTGTATTGTGTTTAGTTGTGTTCTTTCCTCTTTAACACTTCTTAGCACCTCCTTAATCCGCACTCTATCCACCTTTTTACTCTCTCTATCCCTCTCCAAAACCACATCTCAAAAGCATTAATAATATCTTTCTCTCTTCTTCCCAAGGTCCATGTTTCACATCCGTACGCCGAAACACTCCATGTCACCAACATGTCACCAGTCTCTTCCTCAATTCTAGAGTCATAATGCTGCTTAACGAATTTCTCTTCTTAATAAGTTTCTTTCTCCATAGTTACTTTTGACTTAATCTCTACACTACTCTTCTTAGAAGAAGAAATTCTACACCGCTCTTCTTTTTACACTTCTCTTCTTCTTACTACTTCTTTGTCGACATAAAAACCAAATTCATACTATCTAGAAAATACAAAAAGGTAAAATTTCCATCCACTTCTTTGCTTAATGATTGCTCACAGAGTATAACACAATTATTTCTTAGCCGCGTGGAGGGTATATGTCACCATTGTGTACTTACTTCTTTAAAAAAGTAACTTTAGAATATGTAATAAAGATATAAGGTAATCTGTTATTTTCATTTCATTATTTTATTCTGTTGCTAAACTCAAAATAAACTGATTTCATTAAATCATCAAGAAGAACTACATGAATGTGTAATGTCAAAATAATAAGGAACCATCAAACATTCCTGAGCAAGATATTAGGCTTACCTTCGTCGATTGAGTTTTAGACAACTACAGCTGATAACTTCCTTGTGAAAGCTGTACAATAATTAATCATGATTGTACATAAAATGTGTTGAATATTTGAAACTCAGCTATCTCTTCCCACACAATTATTTTTAGTATTTGATCATAAACCAAGAATTAGATCATACACAGTAATCATTCCAATGAACGAAAATGATTTTAGGTAAACCTCGCTCCGATATTTAAAGCTAATCGCTTGATATGAAAAATGGAAAGCTGTTTAATTTTATTTTCACGTTAAAATATTCTGTGGGAAATTTCTTATTCTCCTCATTAAATTTTCTGAATATATTATTGCTATTATTATGCACCCCTATGCTTCCCTTAGTGTATATATTTTAATATTTCATTCGTTCATCTATTTCATCCCTTTTCTGCATGTTTTAATATTTCTCACACTAGGCGAAAAATGTTGTGATTAATGCAATAAATATGTATTAAATTCGATTTATAATCACAACTCAGCAAAATTTTATTTATTGAAAAGTCTACGATTCTTCCTATTTCATCTTCATACATTGATACTTAATTTTGTAATGAAAGGTTGAAACTGCAGTCTCCAATTCGCTAGTATACGTAGATATTTTTTCTACTCCATTTCATCACCATCCACGTCCACCACTTCAAGAGCGTGTTCGTTACCCTAGCTTCCATCCATCTTCCCTTTATCTTTCATCTCCTTCACTCACCGTCTTTCCAATTTCCTGCCAATTCCTAGAATGAGAGATCGCTCGGTCCATTAGCTTTCCTTTATATTTCATGAAGATTGTCCTGCACTTCAGCTTCACGGTTCTTCTTACGAAACTTCCTAGAAGTGAAATTCTTTGTAGCTAAGGCCTAATTGAATTTTTACTGAACCTTTCACATATACTGCACTTTTGTTTCCCGAAACGTAATATAAAATGTTGCGAAAATTTGAGTCTATATTTCAATGAGAAAAATGTATCGATTTTCTCGATAGTTTCAATCTTTCAATTGGTATATATTTATAAATAATAAATGAAAAACGCATGGTTCACATGCTTAATTTATATGAAGATTTTTCTACTTCTATATTTATAAAAGCTTTTTCAAGCCGCAAATAATGCGATATCACTCATTCTTTTCCACATTCGGCATTGATATTTACGTAAATATGTTGGATATACCAATTTGTGAACGTTACGTTATACCAAGTTACGTTACCTACCAAAGGATTTGTAAGGTATTGTAATTTTATATAAAATTGTACATCGCCAAATATTTAAATGCTTCTGGCCATCAATTGGCCTATATTGCTTAAAATTCCAGTGAATGGAGTTTGTTAGGAAATCCCCAGTTTATCTGACCTAACATAATTCACTATATAATTCTATTTGAAAGATTTGAACTAAGCATCAACAGACTGGAAATTTGAAAAATAAGTCATATGAGTGGATACTTGCTAAGAAATTACAGCTTCAGTTCTTTCGCAGAATTCTTTCCTTTCAAATTGTAGCAGACACCAACTTTAGCGCGGTAAATATAAAAATCATGCTCAATCGTAATTTCACGCCAGAATAGTTGGAAACTTGGGAAATGTGCAATTCCTACCCGGCCTCACATTTCCACTACCTCCTTCATATCTTTATGCGAAAGCTCCGTATTCTTCCACTGCGTCTTTTCTTCCGCCCCACCCTGCCCTCTCTCCTTTTCTCACCATAAAATTTCACTCATCTTCGTCCGTACCCTTCTATCCATCTCTCCACTCCCTCCGACACAATGCTACGAGCAAGGCAAAAATTCCCACCGGAGAGGAGCTGACCCGAGCAATCGAGAGAGTTTCCTTTGAGGGCAAAAAAGAAAGAAACATGGAAGAACGATGGAGGAGAAGAGGGTAACGAACAGTTACGAAGGATAGAGAGAGAAGAATCAGAAAGAGTCGAGAAAGTTAGGGGAAAGAAGACAAAAATGGAGTGGGCAAAAAATGTTAGGGAACAAGTTAACGTAAGAGGAGAGAGCGGGTGGTTTTTAGGGATAAAAAGTAAAAAAGGCGCGAAGAAGACGAGAAGAAAAAGAGAGAATGAAACGGGATACCGTAGAGGTGGTTAATTAAATACCTGAAGTAAACATTGGGATATAGGGCCGTGAAAGAATAAGCACAAGAACGGGAAAAAACAGTTACAATTGGAATTTCTCGTTTCTGGAAGTTGTACAAAGATTAAATTGAGTTCCGTTAGTTCCTATGGAAGAGCAACTGCGAAGGAGAATAAAAGTTTATGAGGAAATAAAATGACATTCGTTCTTTAAATCGGGACGAGTGAACCGTGAGGGCGAAGCGTAGCAACTGAAAGTAAAGGAATCGATAATCCAGTGAAATAAAATAATCCCCTAGCGAGAATACTTCCTTGAATTCTCTCGCACACAAAATGTGTACAGATCTTTACATGATAAATGTACAATTCCAACGGAAAATCTTTAGAACTTCAAGAACGAAAATATGACCAGAAAAATTACAATGTTAAATATGCTGAATAATCTGACGCTGAGAAACAAGTAGTAGTATTGTAAGAAAGTGCTTCGATTGCTTAGGTGATTCCGCACGTAGGCTCCAACTGTTAATCGAACACGGGACCTCTTTCAACGAAGTCGAACGAGTTGGCCACTTGCCTATCCGGGAGCCTGCTAAGAAACAAATATTCCAAATTATTATGAGTCCACAATATTTGGAAAAACAAGTTAACGGTACTTAATTCCCAGTTAACTCGAAGCCAAACTTGTATAAAAAATAATTACTTAACAGTCGATAGGGCAATATAGTCGAAATGTTTTAAAAGGCCGAGAATATCTAGTTTATCGAAATTTTCATAGCAATGATCTCTACATATCACGGAATACTTGCAATAGATTTAGATTCATAACCCGCAAGCCTCCAGTGGCTCGTGGTAGAGAGTAACACTATAGACCTAACCTAATCCATCTGTTCGCTTCTCTAATGCTCTGCGGAAAGAACGACCTAAAGTAACTATATGTTTTAACATTTATTTCCTTGTAACCTTGTCCTTGGTCGCCGCCTCTCGACTCGTTTTTACCGGAATGATAATGTCTTCAACATCTTCTAAAAATTCTGAATCGATGAATTTGTCGAGAAGTTTCCGTCGGTAATCTTCTCACCTGGAACAAATTTCACCAAAGGGATTTTATCATAGCTGTAACGCTACTGCCGAGCCTAAAGTCTCCACCAAAAATACGAGCAACTCTACGTTGGACCATCTGTAAATCTGAAACTAACCCTACTTCATGTAACAAAACCCCGCAGCATCATTGGAGACTTGGTCGAATGGGGGAATAATAAGCAATTTATTTGACTCTAGATGGACTACGGTTCTACGGTTCGGCGAAGGAAATTGATGTTCAATTCCCATTGGAAACCATTAAAAGAGATACTTTAACAGATAAAACAGAGATAACTGCCAAATAAGTGACAAATACGACCACTTTCTATTCTACAATCGTCATTTTCGTTCCGTAAAGACATGCTTTAGAATTCCTTTTCCGTCACTTCTATCTCGTTGTAAGCTTCTTCTCCACTAATTACATTTTCCTTTCAATAGTCGCGAAAATTCGTATAACTCGCGGGACGCAAAAACAACTTCCGATAGAGGCGAGGCTCTTCCCTCTTTCACAGGAGCATTTCTCGTTTTATACTCTTCCTCGGATTCCTTGAGAGGATGTTTTCCCAGTTATCAAAAGAGGCCATTCATCCGTGGCCTTTGAGTACCATCGTTTTTTCATTTATGTATTATTAAGCTCTCCGTACAAGCCATTCGCCTGCCGCACTTCAAATTACCAGGCTCATCTGCATTCAGCCTTTGGCTCACCTCCCTCTATCTCTCGCTCCTTCCGTCCGACTCCCGCCGCCTCAAACCGACTTTACCACTTCTCTTGCCTCCCACTTCTCTTTCTCTCCCACACCTCTAGTTTGCATATCTCTCCTTATCTTAGCATCCGCTCTAGAACACACACGCCTCAGGTTCACTTCCTCGCCATGTGCCATAGCGGCCGAGTGTGGTTCACCGGTCCGCCCCAAGGATAATTAGCAGGCTCCGTTTACCCTATGGGAGTGAAAAAAGAGGTGGTGTGCGGAAGGTGGGGATATTAATGGGGGAATGGGTGGAGTAAAGCTGAGAAGGATAAATGAGTGAGAAAACGAGAAATAAAAGAGGTTTTGGAATGCCTATAGGAAGGAATGAGGGAGAAGGAAGAAGGGTTGTGGAGGGTTTTCGCTGAAAAGGATTGGAAAGGTTTGAAAAGGGACTGGGAATGGGAGATAATCGGGTAGTAGGAAGATGGTCCGGAAATGGGTGAGAAGATAGGAAGCGAGGGGAAGAGGGGGGAAGATGAGATAGCGGGTAAAATGAGAAAGTTTGGAAGCCGAGTAAACTGTCCGTACGACAAGGTATTTTACACGCATGGCAATCTCCGTCCCTTTGAAAAAAGGAAAAAATCCTCTCTTAACTCTATTACCACTCCCCCGTTTAATATCATGCGAAGCTAACGTTTTTACCTGGCGTTTTCCGTCCAATCAACCCGAACCTTTTTCTCCCCCTCGTCCCTTTCATACGCGCGATGCTCTTCCATACTTTCCCTCATAATGTTCTTTCCAATCGCATGATTGCTCACTTTTCTTTTCTACTTCATTTCCTCATCTGTTACTTTATCTCTGGCATTCATTCTCATCCTCTATAATATTCTCTATAATCTTTTACTTCCTTACTGCATACGTAACCTTCATTTCATTCAACGTCTCACTGTTCTTTTCTTTATAATTGGCAAATCTAGGTATCTCACTGTCCATGAATAAGTACTTTTCTTCCAGTCGCTCTCTCCTCTTCCTATCATTCTGGCTGCATCCCCAGTACTTTTCCTTTTTTCTTTCTTAAGAAATATTTCTAAGTTCCTATTTTAACCACAGTGGAACCATTTCTTTCATCATTGACCTTCTTTGCCATTATCCTCTCCTCAATCTTCCTAAAGCGAGATTTCGTCGTCTATATTCCCAAAGTATGACCGTTTTCTTTCACTTCCATCCTCTACATCCTTCCATTCGTTACATTTATAGACAAAATAATTTATTCTTAGTACTTTATTTTCTGTTTATTAAAAAAAAGGTCATGTGACTAAAGTTATAAAATTCAACCAATATGCGCAATTTGCTTTGAGTTGGTCATTACTCACGTGGGCTCCCATCGGAAATCGAACCCGGGAGCGCTTTCACTGAAGTCGAACGCGTTGTCCATTTTTAATAGCACCTCTTTTTGTCAAAAGTATCATCTTTCTTTAAAATAACATTTACTCTGAACGTCAACTCAACGTGATTAATAATACTACGCAATGTTTTTCTTTGATCGTATTCTTCATATACTTTCAAACTATTTCTTTCTACCACTCTTTCTTCTACAGTTTTTACCTCTCTCTTCCTCCGGCCAAATTAACTTTTTCATCCGAGCTAATTCTCGCCTCGTCCAATCCCTCCCTTGCCACCTTTTTTTAAGGCCTGATTCATTTTTCCACCCCATTCGCTTTTGCTAAAGTCTCTCCCACTGCTCTCGCAATCAGTCACCTCTCTCCGAATAATCAATAACCAACCTCTCGCGGCGCTAAACGCGAAATATTTATACTTCCGGATTTTTTTCACTCCTCGAGTGTTATTCTTTCCTCCCTCTCTCCTATCCCCAGCCATATAATTCACCATCTCCTACCATCAGCGCTCTCTTCGATCGTTTGCCCTCGCCTCCTTTCATATTTGATCCCCTCTTGACTTTCCTTCCTTAGACGATTAACCTCTTTCCTCTCTCTTCAACCGCCTACCCTTAACGCTTCCCATTTGATCCTTCGCCATTCCCGTGTTTCTCATAAACATCCCCTCCCATTCTAATTTTCCTCTCCTCCGAAGATCAATCTTCCGCAGGTCTATTCCCTGCATACCTCCCTTCCCTGTCACTAACGAAACATGCCCTTCCTTCCCTGTATGCTTTGTACTATCTCACCACACATATACTTAACCCTTTACCTACCTTTACTCTCTATAAACGCCGTTCTTGGTGCTTTTCACCACTTTTCCCTTCATCTTTTACCTCGTGTTACACCCAGATTACTTAGATCATCTTATAAAAATTTCTTTTTCATACTCAGGGTTTACTTTTCTTCTGCTTTTAAGCGAGATATTCTCTACTTTACGCAACGCTTCATTGGATTCTTTTTTTGATGCCGATTCAGACACATTGAAAATTATACGAGTAAGTAGCTAGAAAAGGAACCAAAGTATTCCCTTAACTTTTTGGAAGAGACGCGGCATGTTAATTCAGTGGTTAGAATACCTGCCTGGAAAGTGGGAGACCGAGTCCCACTCATGTTGCTATTTTTCACATCTGTTTATCCGTTAGTTAACCCTACTGTTTTCTGCCATTGATCGTTGTAGGTATATTGATTTGAAGAAATATAAAATTGCAAAAACCGCGTTTAACTACATAATTCTGATTTGCTAGTTTGTACTTACTAGACCTCACCTCGAGCATGCATTAGCGCATGGAGGCCTGCCGATAATTCTTTTATTGTGAGCAGTGTAGTATAAATGAGTAGTATGTTATGTTGTGTTCGTGAATTTGAAAAAGTACAATGAAAGGCAATATTTCTTTAAATGATTGATACTACGAAAAACACTGAGTGTTACTCTGATGCCTTAGGAAGCAAGATGAGAGTCTTAAGATGATGGAAATGAAAAAAGGCGTAATTTAGTTAATACATTAAAAAAAAAGTACTTTCTAAGAAGGTTTTTCCAATTGTGTATGTAATATGTCCTCCCGGTTACATGGGTCGTTCTAATACTATAAGAAAAATCAGGAAAATAGGTCTTGAAACTCTTCGCATAAAGAATGCGTTTTTTCTGCCAACGATATGCGAATGTACTCATTTGAGAAGTGGAGTAATGGTAAATGAACCCCCTTTAACAGGCTGAAAGACGAATAGCAAGCTTCATACGTAGATGAAGAATTCCGGGTTCCTACGGCTTCCTAGCTTTACTACAGGATCATGCTTACTGTGGATGTATATCATAAAACAATATCCCTTCTAAAATGCTAAGACTGATCTACTGTATTGCATCATATACTTTCACTCCTTGGAACATTTCGGAAGATAGAGAGTAGGAAATAACCTTCACATAAGTAACCTCACATACAACAAGTAACCTTCATATTTTAACGTACCGATGTTACCATTCAACCGTATCCAAACCATAAATGAAAGGTTATACAATGTTTATAATTTTAACTGACGAGTTTTTGTGCGTAATAAATAAGTAAATGATGAATGAGTAACGATGTTATAGCTCAGTAATCATAAAGAAAGTTTTCGGTGCCCAATCTCGATTAAAAATGGTAAGAAGATAGAGGCAAAAGATAAAGAGGAAATATTCACTGAAATTACCTAATATATTGATTGTATATCTGCATAAGTAGCCTGCAAGCCGCCTTTCGGCGTGTGGCAGGGGGAGGGGGGGTCGTACATATGTTACACTTGATACTTTTAAGTTTTAACGCTGACTGTGTATCTATTAAGTCATAATTTCATTAATAATATATCATTTAAAGCTTTCACAAAAACGTTCTCGATAAAAACCATTTTTCAACATCCCACCGAAAGTTGGTATCGAAAGCCAATCTAATTATTTGCTGGAGCTCAGTTTATGCATATAAAACTATTTTTAGACAAGCTAAAAGTAGTTTTATATTCAAAATATGATTCTATGAGAAAATTTACTAACGGTAGCTGGATACATTTTTTTCCGACTTGATAACTCAGAATGCATTCAATTTAACTTGACTTACAATTCTAAAACTCTCTCTTTTCCCTATTTTCAACTACCATCGATTACACCATAATTTGCATCAATTTATTAATTTTAATTGTTACTCTGCAATCTAACTCTTGGAAATCTTTGATTTTTCGCTTGTCAATCCCCTCTCTCTAAATAAATCACCGATGTTTTTTCTCGGTACCCCCATAAAAATACTTCCTACTTCCCTTATCCTTTCAATTGTTTTCCACCAATTTCATTCAGCAATCAGTTCACTTTCCTTATTTACATGTGGAGTAATACTTTAAGAGTTTGAAGAACCTTGAATCTTGTTTGTAGTTCCTCCGTAGTAGACATGGCCCAATCGCCTTTTTTACTCTTAGTCCTTTCCCACCTTCTTCCGAATTAATTAACAAATTGGTAGTTAACAATCTTAAAAAGTCATTGAAAACTAATTAGAGACATACAAGCAAAATTTCCAAAGCGTAAAAACGTTTTCAGTTTTTAATTTAAGTTCAGTTACAGTAACTATGAATTTTGTGAATTTTTGAAAACTCTATCTTAAATGAGTATCAGTTAAGGAATCATAGTTTTCTTGACTATGAAAATTAAATTTATGAAAGCGGGAAGAAGAAAGTAATGATTAAAGTTAAAAATGTTTTGCTGAATACATCAGAAACTTTTTTTTAACTACGCCACAGAAACGACTAGAGTTACAAAAACATTACATAATGACTTACCTAAAGTGTTTTGGTGAAAGTAACAGATGAAATGTTCCTAAAATTTGAATGTAAGCTGCAATGTTATAGCCAAACGAATTAAAAATCATTTAAACTACCTAATAATATCTTGCTTTATTGCATGTCAATGAGTGGATAATTTGAAAGGTGCCCTCTCCTGAAAATATAAGGCCTATACCGGAATAGATTTCTCAAAATTTTACTAAACGTTCAAGATAAGCTAAGCATTTTATATGAATTAATGATTAAGACTTATTTTCACCCAAGTAGAGTTAAAAATAGATACGTTGCATTTTAAAGATCGAAACTGGTAAACAAAACGAGTAATATTATGAGACCTCAAAATGGATGTACCCCAAAGACAACTTGAAACCCATTCTTTTAAAATTTACTAATTGTTTATTTATGTGATACTTTATGATGCATTTAATGGTATTAATCATTTTAAAACATGCCTATTCAGCAGGAAATTTAACGCTACAGTTTTACCTTCCCTTGAGATGGCTAACAGGAGTGTAGTAATGTGATTAACGAGGGATTTGTGTACAAGGAATCCGTATAAGGAAAGATTTTCACCCACATTGAAACAAGGCTTAAACCGAGAACTGGTAATCCTAGGGAGGGAACTCCTTAGACTCGAATATTCTCGAGGACGGGGTAACCAGCCATGAGTTCTCATCTCCCATACTTTCACTATTGGTAATGACTTTTAGGTGCAAATTCTTTGTTTCTCCCATAAAATGAAACGTTGACCCTTTACGTGATACTTTTTGCATCAATATTTAATTATAGCTTTACTATGGCTTGCTCAGGTTCATCTAATTTAGTTTACGGATTTTGTGTGCCTTTAGAGAGAAACACTCCTACTTCGTTTTGAATTATATTTACGTAGTTACTAAAATCGAAACCGACTTCAGATTGTAAACACCAGTTCATTAGTAGTATATTTAAGAAAAATGAATTTAATGGAGAAAGTAATTTAGTTTATAGATCGTTTTAACACGCAATTTTAATTTTGTCACCTGCAGCTGCTTTTAATCAAGAACCAATGGAAAAAAACTTTGGATAAAATACTGACAACAACAAGAGAATTTCAGAGGGAGGAATTCAATATGTTTAACCGAAATTTTTTTTCAAATAATATAAAGATGATTTTTCACTTTAAGAGAACAAATAGAGATGAAACAACGATAAACTAAAAAGTAACAGATTTTCCTAAAATATTAATTATTTGTTTGAGATGTTTAAATACTGTGCAATATCATTATTTCAAATTTTCAACGAACCTGACGCATAAAAATGAACAACTATTGACTAAATCGTTTTTTCGTCGAATTTGGACACGAAAAACGGATAATTACCTTTTGGTTCGAAACGGAAAATCATTTTCCATTTAGCTTTGAGAGAATTTATTCCTATTGCCTTCTCACCCGGAAGAATTTAAAAGAATAATTAAAAATTAATGGGTTCCTAATTGGATAAATATGAAATAGAATTTGTATAACGCAGACCGTAAACAGTTTTTAATTGCCGAGTGACGTGTGGTTTTATCACGCGCAACAACGCAGCCATTCGGACCTCGCGTTCCTTTTTTTTTAGAGGACTTGCGAATTTATAGGATCGTCAATTTCACGATGAGACGGACAGAAAGAGCAAGAACGTTTTGGACGCGAGAAGAGGTTCTGGTAAACCGAGTCTAGGCCATCTAACGTTAAGTGGGCGGGGCAGAAGAGGAGGCTAGAGGAATTGTAAATGGAATAGTCGCGTCCTGTGAAGAAACAGTAATCTGATGCCTGCGAGGGAATATAAAATTTGCGGAGCATTGTTATTGTTTGCAGGAAGAGGAACCCAAACGTGATTTTTCCAGGCCAACTGTTCATTATCGAATTATGTAACATTATCGATTCTTGATTCGTTCCACCAACACAACGATGCGCGGTAAATTGCTATACAAAGGATAGATTAGAGGATTATTGAAATAGGTCTCGACGAACGATTCCACGGTATGCTGAATAAATATTACCTGGAAGACTAAATATGAATTTTGTGGGCTTTGGCCGTTTCGAGAGGGCGATATTTCGCCTCGTTCGGCGTTATTGCCCGTAAATGCGAACGCCAAGGTCTCGCGGAATTCGCACTAAAATGATGGCTCATATGAGGATTGGAAAGAGCTCTTGCGTAAAATGGATGACGCAAAAGAAGTTACATGTTTTCAAGATAAAGTTAATATGATATAATTTGGTGAATTTAATGTTGTGGTTCAATCTCAGCTCCAAAATATTCCATGATATCAGATAATTCATTCCATAAAACCTGCAAGGAGTAATGGTTTCCTACACAGTATATTCCTGGCTACGATACACAATGAACAAAGTATTGTTAATTAGAATTGTGAATGAGTTATATTAGATAAATGGGTCAAAAATCCAGCATGAGAATCAAGTTTCGTTAAGTTTTGTTGAACAATTGTTTTCTGTTTGAGTTTTTAATAATACTGCATGATACAATTTTTTATGTTTTCATTTCTATTTCTTATTTATGTAAGATCTTCTGATAGAACGAGTAGCTATACTTAATTTATACAGCGACATAAATGCAAAATGAATGCCAGTGTAGCTTGTATAACTTTCTTAGGACAGACTAAATTTTAATTCTTAAATTTCACTTTAACTAGCATGATAGCTACCACCAATTTAATAAGATGTTTAAGTTGTCCGATAGAAATGTGATGGAACAACTCCTCAGCTGAGCATTGTTACCTCTCCTTTAAAACAGGACGGATATTTTCATTTTTATTCTGAAATCGTGATCGATAATAAAAATATCGCGGCCAAACAAAAATATAACGTTACCAATGTATTCTCCACATTTAGATATCGAATTTTCATGCCGTACATACAGGGTCTAACGTAATCAGTTTCGTTCGTCAAAAAGATTACGGACCAGACGGGACATGCTTATCTCAGTCATAGCTATCTTTCACTCGAGGTACTTTAAACAAAAACCAGATAAAACTAGTTCGCATTGCAGAAAAGTAGAAATCTAGATAATAAATTACCGGAATGAAAAGAGATGTGTTTTTACAACCTTCGTTGAATTTAGGTGCTTTTTGGCATTTGAAGGTGACGGAGGTTTGCAATTTATTCTTCCTATGGTTTCAAAAAAAACATCCTATAGAGTTAGTACTCTGGCCATGATCAAAAGCTGATTCAATCTGTGATAGTGGGAAAACAAAAATATCCATACAACTACGGAGGTAAAAATAGTTGGTGGAGATACTGAGGAAGAGACGAAGTCACGATGATATTTTTTCGTGGTAAAAGGGTATTACGTCCAATGACGGCGTAAAGATTGGAGGAAAAGAAAAACGAAACGCGATGATAATTCTCCTATGTCACGCGAAACTAAAAGAGACAGTTGCATACTTAGAGAGACTACATATGCGGACGAATACGGACGAGGAAGAGGAGTTTCAGGGCTGGGAGGAATGTGGGAGATACTTCTATGATGGACATGTTAAATCTAAGGGATGAAGGGGAGGCAAAGAGAGGCACTTGTGGATTTTAGGGTCTCAGAAAATGGGGGTGAAAGCATCCCTCGAGAGAAGTAACGCATTATGTGCCTATCCATCGCGGCACCGCGTTTCCCCTACTTCACCCACCCCTTCTCGACTCCTTTGATCATCTTTGTGATACCCCTCCTCCCCAACTATATATATATATAGTTGGGGAGGAGGGGTATCACAAAGATGATCAAAGGAGTCGAGAAGGGGTGGGTGAAGTAGGGGAAACGCGGTGCCGCGATGGATAGGCACATAATGCGTTACTTCTCTCGAGGGATGCTTTCACCCCNATATATATATTTCCCGCTCTGACCCCTACTGTCTTTATCCCTTTACTCCTTGGAGCGTTTCACCTAAAAAGAGGTCGCTGTTCCACCTTAGCCTCACACGACCTTTTAAGGGCCACCCGGATGCTCGCTTGATCCCCGACTCGGGCGGCCGCCCTAACCGCATAGGCAAGCCCACAACGCAGCTGAGGTCGGATACTCGAATTGTGACGTCATTCAGTCCATCTTTAAGCGTCTCTCAGGTAGTAGACAAGTAGACGTGACCTTCAGGTGTCCTATTAGTATTTGTGAATACTCCCCACGAAGCGTCTGAGAAATTATTTATTTATGTATTAAATTAAACTAGAATGCTGCGTCAACGAGACAACTGTCAACAGTAGGGATAGAATCATCATATAAACATAGAATATCATGTATTTCCTTTCCATCAATAAAAATGTTAAATTTTTCATAAAACGGACCTTTATTATTTTCAAGATAGGACGCGTTCTTCAGTGTGTCAGCAAAATCAAGAAATGGCTAAGATGACAAACAGCAGTTGTCATATTTAATTCTAACAATTATTTATGTAAATCTGATTCATTGATTTTACCCTAAGTCAATTAATGCTAACATTGATTAACAGTATACGTAATTACTATAGTTAATCTCGTTAAATTAAAAGAATAGTGTAAGAAAAATTTCTTGATAAAATAATTTGTTGTGAAAAGCTGAAAATCTGGAATACTCATAGGTGAAAAAAAAAATTATGAAAATACTAAAACGTGATTGTCAACCATTATTTTAGAGTACAATTCTCATATATTCGTATATTTTACTATAAAATTATCATTTCACTAATTTAAAGTTAAAACATACACTT
Organism: Ladona fulva; assembly: GCA_000376725.2. NCBI lineage: Eukaryota > Metazoa > Arthropoda > Insecta > Odonata > Libellulidae > Ladona > Ladona fulva. The sequence continues at coordinate 2,534,900 of KZ308556.1, forward strand.
TCCGCTCAAACTTTATCATGTTTTATGGGGAATTGCTGTTTATTTTATTATCATACCTGTAATATTAAAAATAAATATGAAAAAAAATTCACTCTACCAAATTCCAATTTTAGCTGATCTAATTTATTTAAACCAAACGTGTGCAAGGAGCCAAAACCACTATTATATAAATCTTCTACACCGTGATTATGGTATTCATCCCATTCAATAACTTCTCCTATGGATTCTACATAACATATCCTTGATGAAATTTCCTTTCGAGTAATTTCCTCATCCTAGCCTCAGCTGGACTCTATCTAACCTATTTTCCTTCACTTCTCTCACATCCTATTACAAAACGCCTTCTATACTTCCCACCGAAAGATAGTACCACCCTTTTCTATCTAACTCTTTCGCTTCATCTCCAAAATATCCAACCTGCGCCTCCGCGCCATAGCTTCGAGCGTGGGCGAAAAAGGAAGATCCCACTCCTGCAAATCCTACGGGAAATAGGACCGTCGACATCGCTCGTTCTTCTCCTAGCGTTCACGCGGCAATCTCTCTGCTTGCTCTTCCTACTTACGGAGGCGTAGGTAAGGAGGGTTGTCCTTGGTAACAACTCCTCATTCTCAGCAACCGTGGCAAGAACTGTGTTACGGTTCCCTCCCCAATGCGGTACGAGAGGTCGTCTCACCCATCTTTTCGGCCATGTTATTCCCGAAATGGCAGAGGGTTTCTCTTACGCTATGACCTCTGCTCTCCGCGCCACCATTGCGGAAAAGGGTCCTATTATAAAAGCCTAACCTTCGCACGCCTCCTATGGGAACGGTTCAAACAACGTCCAACCTTTACTTTCACATCTTTTTATTCCCGTTTATATGAGTTTTTCTCATTTTCTTTCGTTTACTCTCTCTCTCTCTCTCCCTCGCACTTTGCTACATTTCCGCAAGAGTTAACCTAATTCCTAGTAACGGGAGGAGCAGCTTACACAACGCCGCGTTAAAAGAGCAAATATTTCCAACGGCTAAAATTCCTTCATTTATTTCTACCGAAATTAAAAGCTTGCCGTTTTTGTAAGGCGTGGCAAGATAAAATTATATGGCTTTAAGCAAGTATCGCGTTTATGAAAGCACCAAAACATTTTCCTTTGGTAAAGTAGAGAAGACCGTTAAAAATCATCAAAACCACTTTCAGAGGAATAATATATATAACTAACGGCATGATCATACAAATTAGAGATGAAGATGATTTTAATTTCAACTCAAATAATAGTATTTTTCCAAGAGATATACCATGTTTTTATTTATTTACTTTTAGGAGGAAAGACAATTTATTGCAAAATAAAGAAATAATAAAACAATATTTCTAAGCCAATACAAAAAAGATAACTCACAATCAAAAAAATAAATAAGGTGATTCACGTATGGATAAATTCAACAATAGAGATGAATGATAATACATGTTTAACAATGTTTCTCACACTGGATGTTTTGGTCTAGTTGATCTCCAATTGCATTTACGATACGGATTCTCTATTTTTCTACACTAAATATCCATTTCACACATATATACTGAGACAATCTCCCATTCCATTCAACTAGCAAGGAAGTAGCCTTTTCTCTAGTACTCAAAACATTTGTATGTACGTAAAAATTCTTTCTCGCCTAAACCATATTGGATGACTGCTAAAATAGAAAATCACCCAGAGCGGATTCATGAGGAAATTTTAAGATGTAAAGCTACATTGCATTAAAATCCGGGCTTCCGGATAGCCAAGTGGGTTGCGCCTTTTGTGAAAGTGGTTCGGGGTTCGATTCCCGGTTGGGGCTCATTACCTCAAGCTGACGAAGCACTGTTAACGATTCTACGAGTACTGCTCTAAGGTTGCAATCCATAAAAATTGCATCAGACTCCGTGAGCTCATTGAAACCATGATTGACCAAATAAATACCAAGTCAATTCGGGTTTGTTTCCCGCTTGCGCTATCATAAAACTTGAAATTTAAATCATCTTTCCTTTCTTACCTGAATTCATCAATTCTTTTCTAATGATAACACGCACAAAATTTTGGCAACCCGAAAAAGTATACGCGATAACTATACGTCACACCTCCCGAGAGAATAAAAAATGGATTTACCCAACATATAACGAGCGAATATGTTCTTCCTTCGTTTCCAGCGCCTCCTGAAGGTAAAAAGGTAAAAGGGAGCCTACCCACCCCGTTGACTTCAGACCCTACCGCACACGCCTCCTCATCCTTTTCCTATACCCCATCTTCTCGTTACAACTCGGGTCGGAGGGGACAATTTACATGCATAATGAAGGGATTGAAGTTACGCAGATGAAGAGGAGTGGGAGAGGCGTTGATGAGGGTAACGGGTGCGCGAATAACGGAGCCGAAGCGCGGGAAGTGAATAGCGAGAGTTGGGGGTGCGGGGAGCGGAAGTGCAAGGGAGCAGAAGAAGGGGAATGCGAGGGTTTTCGGAGGGAATAAGACAATAATGGGTACAGACCGACCGAGCTGGAAGGTAATCGGAAAGCGCGTTCACAATTGAGGTATTTTAAATGGATTTCAGCGATACGAGTTAATTGCGCGCGGAAACACGGTGAATTTAATCTTAGAAACCTCCGTTCCATTTTTATTTCGCAAAGAAATGTATCAAAAATTCTGACCGGGGATGAAAGCGCTGCGAGCGATGGTAATTGCGGGAACACCGCATTATTTTATTTTCGTTTTATGACCAAAATCATGCGTGGTTTATTTAGGATATCCGTCGTTTAGATTCCTAAGCATTTGACCATTGCAATGATGACAGACCTGGATCGTGCGTGGACGGAAAGCTCAAAGACAAGAGTTTTAAATTTCTCTCCCAAACTTTGTGGTTGATTTTTCACTCGTAGGAAAAGAGTGTTTTTTCCTCTCTCGGACCCTCAACTTCAACTGTTTTAATGGTAACGTAATTAGGGCTACATGGTAATCACGTGCATATAGAAAGGAGGTTTTCCCTGTGTCGAACAAACAAAGCCTTAACGAGACGGAACACTATCGCAAAATACACCAAATGGTCTCTCTCAGAAAAAATTCGCAGGACACGAGCCGTACTTTAAGAAAATATTTGCGGTTCTTTGCCTTTTCAGGGCTTTTGAATGGTATCCTGTATTGAATTATGAAGAAATTTGATGGAGATAATTTTTGAGAAACATCCGTCTAAGAATTTTAAACCATAATTGTTAAAAGACTATGTCCACATGTAATTCTAATATGACTTCTAAGTGTTAATTGTCATTTCTACATGTTTATAATATATGTGAAAATTATATTGGGGTCAGTAAAACAATGATAAACATACATCGTGATTGACCCTGAAATTTACTCTTCTATTAATAAGAAAAAAGGAAACATTTTTTGGATTACTATTCTAAATTATTTCATGAAATTATTGATCTTTAATTAAATTATACCTGCGGAATAATTGGTCGATTGTAAATTTATAAAATATTCATACAATTATAAAAAAGTTTCAATGTTGCAGTTGATTTGTAATCTCATTAGCCATTCCAGTCTGATGTGGCACTTTGTTCTTTCTATCCAGACGTTTTAAACTGTTTCGGTCAATTTCGAAGATTTAAATGGTAATCACCGTTTAGCTGGAGTTACCATGTATCGGATAAACATTTCAGCCCTGACGTGATCATTTAATAATCTTTAACTTTAATCAAATGGGGACGAAAACATTTCTTGATTAATTCTCAGTTCTCAAATTCCGCCGGCATTAACTGGCGGTTTTGTAAACGAAAAGTTTTCAATATATCTACCTGAACTCTGTGTAAAAGGGATATGTTTTTTTTTAATTTTATATGAAATGTCATAGAAACTTTTACACCACTCTTGAAGCCGAGCTACAAAAATATATTCTACAGGAACTGAAAAGTCGATGATATATCTCGCAGCGTTCGACCGATCGATACAAAATATTCGACCTCATCGAAATCACTTCCATTTCTACTCTTTCACTCACTCATATCCGTTTAGCTCAACACACGCTCACCTCTTCGCTTCCTTTTCTCGTGGACAAGATGCATAAGAAGACAAAATGGTCTCAATTCCTTCCTATATGACCCCCCCTTCCCCTTCTCTTTCCTCGCCGCCCGCAAACGCCTTTTCTATCACACTCTCCATTTTGCCATTTCGTATTCTTCTATTCCATCTTTCCTTTTTCCTCTTTCTTTCGGGCCTTTCCACTTCCCCAACCACTCCTTCCTGCAACACAGAACCGGCTATGGTCACCAGTCCTCACACGTTTCTCAATATACCAGCCGCCACGCCTTCCCTTCCTCCGATGCATTCGATCCCGGTTTCATCTTTCATGAATACGATTCCCTTAAAAAGAAACATAAAACAAAACGGAGAGAGGGATGAAGATATCGAAAAAATATAAGAGTTGGATCGTGTAAGGAATTGATCAGAAACTTGGCAGTGTATCACGTGGCTCATTCCGATCGTATGCCTCGGAAAGAATGTTTTCTGAATCTTATATTCCACACCAAACAATGTTTGTTCCCTCCCATGTTTATTTATTATGCCTCCATATTAAAGTTCTTTATCGCTGTATTTTCGAGGGACGGAGGGAATAACTTTTTCGATTATTGTGACGGCCATCGTGCGCATGAATATCCGATTCGGATACAGAAAGAAATCGTGATTAAATTGTAATACGTTTAGGTAGGAATGGAGGGAAAAGTCATTCTGCGTCCCAATTCCAAGTTGCTTTTGCTTTGTAGCGCCGATAAAATTTTATAGATGTTGAATATTTATCTGCCATTTGAGGTTCGATGAATATAGGCATGACTTAAAATTCACAGATAGCTATCTCGTTAAAAAATATTGCAATTTAAACAAGTACAGACATATATCTCAGAATTGGAAAATATATATTTCGAATTAAAATAACATTTAAGGAACCGTTGCGAACTACGTATTGAAATGCTAATACATATAACAAACAGCTGTTGCTCTTAAATATATTTAAAAGCTTCTTCGAAATGCTCTCCGTTACTGCGTCTACATATTCTGTTCAGAGCAAATTACCCATTACCCATTACGATACGTCAACTTAACTTGGGAACATATTGGACAAATTTGACGGCCATCCTTGAGTATTCGTCGTATAGCGTCAAAAACCTTAAATCAATTCATATTTCATTTACAAATTTGACGGCCATCCTTGAGTATTCGTCGTATAGCGTCAAAAACCTTAAATCAATTCATATTTCATTTAGTATTCAATTGGATTTGGGAATATAACATACAGAAACCGAGGGGTTTTCTCCCGCCATTATCATATTCCGACGAAAATGCGATATTTCCGATTTTCGGATCTGTAGAGACTTCCTCTTTAACTTCTTCCCTTTCCCTCGTCGGAACTCCGTGACCTGAGTACAGCAAGAATACCATCCTCTCCCTTCCCCAACCAGGACCATCCCAGAGGAACGCCCCTTCTCCTCCCTAACTCATCCCCGACTCGCACTCTCTCTCTCCCTCACCATCTTCCATAACAAATCATCCACCGCAGACCCGTACACTTACCACCGCCTCGTTACCATACACACTGCTTAACAATGCCCTCCGCCAACTCCCTCGCATTCACATCAATTTACCCTCGACCGTACTAAGTTCAACTTAAACTATCGACTATCCTGATCGGACACGGCTTTGCAATTTCGCCTCTCCTTTTCCCATTCTCTCACACTTTTTTCTGACACGTCCAACGCTTCCCGATTTGGGACTTTATAAAATTTTATAGCCACGCTAAATAGAGGAAAAGAATAACGTATTTTTAAGCGACTTTAACGCTTTACTATTCCATGGATTAGGGAAGGAAGAATTACTTACTAAAGTTATACTAATAAGCTGGTGGAATACTATTATCTAACCAAATCGGTGTAATTATTTGGATATTCTACTAAGGTTTTACAAAGACATTTTCAAACTGACCTTTTTAGATAATAAAATTAGATAAACTTTTAAATGAGAAGTTCGCTTTATGATTAAACATTACGGAAGTACTAAAAGAATGTTATTAAGCGATGAACCGTTTTTCTTTATAAAAGAAACTTCTTTTCCCTTGGTTCTGAATATTCCCAAATATATTTTCGACAACATTCTTAAGAATTTGGGTCTTTACTCTGGAAATCAGATAAGAAAAAGATTTAATAAATGTTAGGAAGAACGCTCCTCGTAATTAGAATATTCCAGCAGAGATAACGGATTTCAATATTACCTCGCCTCTAAATTTAAGGAGAAAACACATGTAGAAATAAGTAAGGGGATTTTTATTAGTACTTTGGATTAAGTCAGGTATACTAATTGAGGTACAATTATTGCATGCACTAAAAAAAGCCCTTTCCACGATATTGAACTGTTACTTTCCAAGATTAAATAGCCCTAACACTACCCCTTCTTTTTATCTCACCCACATTTACAAGAGAAAATGAAATTTTTTAAAACCTTTCAAACTACCCTCCAACAATCTCCCTTCCAGGCATATAATTTAATACTGAACAGATAAGGAAAGACAAAAATTAAATTCCTTTTCCTAGTATTGAATAGATGATTATTTTTCTCGTATTTTTCCATGGAGTATACTTAGCGTTATGATCGATAATGAATAAAATATTCCAATAATTATTCATTAACTCAGCCAACTCATATTCTACAACTTCACATTTCAACGCAAAACTAGTCTAATCTTTAATCACACGCTTAATGCCTCACCTATCAATTCAGTTTGCTAATTGCCCATCCTTTGGCTAAATTTTTTATGGCGTGTTTTGATTTGTTTCTTCTGTAACTACCTTTTAAACTGAATGACGTAATCAAAACAACCGTTTGCAAACCAAACCTATAAATAACCCATGACAATGGCGTAAAAAATCTTAGTATTAGTGTAAAAATTAATTTGAGAAGTTATTTAAGAATTTAATATTTTAAGAATATTTAATACGCTATCATGACCTTTTGATCTGAAATTTCTCCCATGGTCCATTAAATGGAAATTTGCATATGATATGAAAACACAAATTATGCAGATATGGGTTCACTGAAATTTGTAAGAGCCTAGTAATTTCGGTAACGTGGAGATTCAAGAGATGTTAAAAACATTCCGTTGTGTAAATAAAAACTTTTTTCTTGTTGCTTTCATTTCTGAATCAATTAGAAATTCCTCTCTCCTATCGATTCCTATTTATTGACTATGATTGCGACAAAGTTATCATACACCTTAAGTTACAGACCCTTGAGAATCGAGTATTTGGCCTTAGAGTATATTTAACAAAATTAGCAGTAAATTAACAAAAATTCATGATGAATAACTAACGACAAAATCTAACTAAAAAACCTCCTCAAGGCTTCAATTATTCAAAAAAATCTAAGAACCATGTTTTTCCTTCTTGCTACTGAGCACCATAAAGCACTAATTGTGCAATAGTCATCATCAAGCGTAAAGTATATGTTGGTACTTGTACGTTACACTACATGTTAACTATAAGCCTGAACTATTTCTCACATTTTCCTTTGCGTAAGCACCCAATTTTCATAGCTCGAAATCTCTCCTTTCTCCATCCTACGTCGCATTTCTGACTCTCACCGTATCCCTTCCTTTCTCCTTCGGACATAAACGTCCTATGGCTGCGGTTTTCGAAATGAGATAGAGGCGTGATGGGGAATTTCTAGCTGCCACGAGATATACGAGAAGGTTTCTGATGGAAACGACGCCTTGGGCTATTGGGGACGCTTGAAAGAGGAGAAACAGTCGGAGTCTAAGAATAAGGTGGGTCCGTGAGAAAGAGTGTGCGTGTGTGCGCGATATAGGCTGCTTTGAAAGTCGGGCACAAGTCACTTGCCCCCCCTAAAGCAACAAAATCCCCTCCTTTCTCTCTATAATTCCTATGGAAACACCGTCGGAGACGTCGGGCACGAAATATATCCGATACGCGCCTAACTTTCTCTAAAATGAAGGCAACGAATTCGAAATAAAACTGCAAGGATAGAATCAATCGCATGCGTAGAGAGTTGTAAATGAGCAAGGTTTTCTGTTGTCATAATGAGATAGCAAAATCAGAGAATCTTATGTTGATTAAGACTGCCTCTAGATCATACGGATTTTCCGGATAAACAAGGAGAGCCTCGCAAGTGTAAAAAACGTCAATATAAGGTAAATTAGTGAAGCTGTTTTTCGTATGAAATTTTAATAACCATTAAATGAAAAATATGCATCAACAGAAGTTTGGCGATTTGGAAACAGAAAAAAAAAACATGTGAAAGGAATCGATAGTGTTTGCTTCAGAATCACTTAAAAATCGGTTAATCTTCGAGAAGAACGGTATTGAAAGTTTGAATAAAGATTTTAAAACAATAATCAATTAAATATTTTTTCTTAGGATCCTAATTTGGGCAATTGAGTCATTTGTACTATATAGAGATGAATGCGGCAGTTTTTCTACCTCTTGAAAAACAGAAAGAATCTCATCGTCATAAAGAATAAAAAAAATCATGCTAAAGATAAAATACTATAATTTATAATTATATCCACACAATAATATTACTTAAATAGAAAATTTAGAATAATCGTACTTCCGAATAATCTACTGAAGATATAAATATATATAGACAAACACACACCTAAAATTATAATTTCTACGTATCCTAGCAATTAGTCTCGATGGCGGATAAAATGAATTGTATCTGTAAATAAATTACAAACATGAAAATAATTTAGTCAAAGGAGATCCATTTATAGATGTGCTGGAAAGCTTTCTTAGAACAATGATAGTAATATAGCTCGGCAAAAACCATGAGTTTATATCTGTAATATAGAGAATAAGTGAAATAGACTCACAATGCCTTGAATTTACCGACTGTTGTTAGTAGCACGGAAAATATGCGGAAAAATAATTCTGGTGGTACTGTATTCCACAGCCTCACTCGGCTCCGATTCATTTCTAATGAAACTTGAGGAAGGAAGGTCCAGCTTTAAGAGAAATATATGGTCTTAATGTATGAAATATGTCATCCGCCTTGAGCAGCACTTTCTACTCAACGTTTTACTTCTCAAGAGCATTGAGCGGATAGAAGTTAGCCATAAACTCGTGCCAGAAATGGTTTTCTTTATTGCATCTCCGAGAGAATCGCATTTTTTGTATCCGCAAACTAATTTCACCCTCTTTAATACATTTACCGCGTCCCAAAGGACCTCTAGTCCAATTCCTCAAAGGTGATTTCCCAAGCGTCGCGTTGACTTTAATTCCTATGACTTGAAACTAGTCACGTCGTCCGTCTCTGAGGCTATGGTAGGGTTAGATTACGTTATAAAAAGAGAGGGGAGATTCGAGGAAAGATAGAGAGAAAGATGGAAAAGGAAAGAGCAAAAGAAGAGTGAGATAAATGAGAAAACAAAAGGTAAGGGAATCAGAGAATAGGATATTGCGAGATGTAAAGGGAGGAGACTGCGTAAACGTATTGGATCTAGCAGAAAATGGGTTATTTATGAGTTTTGAGACCGGAATAAATTCTCTCGTACGATTTAAGAAATCTCGCCGAGTATAAACCTAAAAATATAGCCTAGAAATTCGGGAATCTCTGGGATTTACCGTGGCTAGATAAAAAAGGAGACGACCTGTATATTTCATATTTTTGTCATTAGAAATTGGTCTGGCGAAAAACATAGCTTCATCGGCAATTAGTTTTCGAATAAGGAACTGCTTTTGTGTGTCATTTATTCTGCATTGATTTTAACACTAATCGTTTTTTTTATTGAGTTATATTTCAATACACATGAGTGCGCGTTTTTAACAAAGGTAACATACTAAGAATATCTTCCTTAAATCATGAAAATGTGTAATCATAACTTTCTTAGAGTCCGCGGAGCCCCCTGCTAAAATCTTTCGATAGTTCACTTTGTCTATTTCCATATACAATAATGTAACAATTTTCCTCTTGAATAGAAGGTTCAAAACCGAAATTCTCGAAGAACTAGAAATAAAAAATTAACTTTTACAAGAATATTAACTTTTTTGAACGTAGTAAAAGAAGTAATGTAATTTTCCGAAAATATTACTTCATAAATTACTTGGAAAATTAGTACGTGAATCTCCTATTACAAATGACTTCAACAGACGGTGTAAGATATGAATTTCGGAAGGATAATTTAGGCTACCTATATCGAATGTACGTTGTCAATAATCATGGCTACTTCTACAACTATTAATATCCTCATTTAGTTTAGCAACACTTTCCATGAAAAATTTTAATAATCGTAAATATGTTACATCATATTCAAGAACTGATATTTTAACGGGCAGAGTTCAATGAATCATTAAATACAAATTACGAAAGTTTTAGAGTAATTTTTTTGCTTATTCCCGAGTAAGAGATGTATATGTATAGAAATGAACGGAATTTCTGTCATTCAATGGCCTAATTTCATGACATTTTCAGTAAAGAAATTATTCTATGAAGTTTTTATCAAGTCATTATCGGCTTTAAAGGGTTTTTCGATAATTCATTACCTTTCCTCCATCATCCTCGCTGCGGAACCATAATTCTCTCTTAATATATTCAGCCAAGCTTGAAAACAAATTTATTAAGGCGAGAAGCATTTAATTCGATGCCTTCTTTGACTCCACCACTTGTTACTCGAGGCATCAGGTAAGGGTACTCCGTTGCATGCCTCCCAAAACACCGGATAAAAAGCGAGAATAAAATCCAAGAAAGAGGGATTGTGATAGACGCTTCGTGGAGAAAACAAAGCTTTGGGTAATCTTACTTTTCAAAAGAAGCCCTCGAAAATGTATGAATTCCTCAAACTGCTTTGCTTTCAGCTTCGCCTTATAATTCTTTTTCCTTCCTCATTGTTCTCAGCATGTATGGTATACCTTTATAGCAAGTTTCATTTCGGATGTTTCTTTTATATGCGTATAATCTTTCACGTATTAATCTTCAGATCAAGGTTTGCATAAATTCCTGTGCAAGACTAAGAATAAATGAACTCCTTTTGAACAAAAATAGGTATATTAATTCGTTACAATTAGAATATTTTTCAACTAAATTTATGATAATTAGAGCAATGGAATAATGGCATTGGGTGAATCACACCTCAGGTTTCATTTCCCCAAATATAAACAAATTTCTATCAGTTGAGCATATTTTCCTATAGCATTCTTCCATTCTATTGCCATGACAACGAAACATTTGCATTTATTTCCTCGTACTCTCTGAATTACGTTTAACTAATTATTATGCACAAGGTCATCATGTTACGAACTTTAAGTAATTTGCCTACTGGATTGTCAATTTTCCGCCTCATTGTGGCAATTTCTTGTTTTAGATATCTTAAAAATTATATTAAAAGCGTTTTGGTTTTGATATTAAAACTCATAAACCTTTCGAGATCTTCGAAATCTGCACTTAGAATCTCGCTCGCTACTTGCGTCAATAGTGCTGCTTTTTCCATTCTCCCTGCTATACACCGGAAGTCAGCTTCTAGTAAGTAGATGTAGAATTTGATGTAATGAACGAAATTTAGCATTAATTTAGCCATCTTCATTAATTAAAGAAAGCATCGTAGGAAGTCATCCACAGAGTCCCGCAGCCCTTAGGGTACAAGGGGTGCATCGCACCCGAGCGGCGGCATCTTAAGAGCAGCAACAGAAGCGTAGTCAACCAATATTAATATTACAACATTATGTGTTGCTTTCTGGTTGAAACACCCGACTTGTCTAGGGAAGATTATGATGTAAAATTAAAGACTGTCAAACGTTTAGAGCAAAGAATTATGGATATTCAAGACGAGAAAGGAATATTTGTGCAGCGGATTTAAACGGAGAATTGGAATCGATAAAAGATTTTCTGGTACCAAGAATAATTCTTCCTTAGACTTTGAAATATATCTTTACTAAAGATTTGATAGGAGTCTTTCTCAATTTTCAAATTGCTTTGCTCGTTTTATTGACCCTTCCGGAGACTTTAGCTGCGAAGATAATGGTACTTCAGGACAATGAGGACCGCACTGTCCTGAAAATGGCTGCAGAGTACGCGGCCGAAACGTCGACGGCATGGAGAGATGCTACCCGATTGGAGACCCGAGAACTCTTCTTACGAGCAATTCACCGGGAAAGAACCACTTATTTCTTCATAATGACCATTGACTACGTCAGCATACATAGCATATGCATAAATAATTGTTATTGTTTTGTGACCAATGGAAGCTGGGGAACGAAGTCATAATATACTGGTTTTGCAAAGTCTTACAAAATAATTTCTACCAGAAAATCAGGATATGTATGGTTTTGGTATTTAATAATAAGGGTCGGCAAATTATGTTCACACCCGGTAGGCAGATGGCTGAGCTCGGCTCTAGTCATCCAAACTACTTAATTTTCTATCTAATTCTCTATTGCCGAGTCAACCTACAGTATCATTTAAGTCACATTATCCCTTTTGCTTTCACTTTCGCGATATGACTCGCCGGGCTTACATCCACTCTTCTGTTTTTAACGTTTTATTTCTTTCTTTCAAACCTTCTTATGCCTCATTTTCTCCTTTTTACGATCTTCATCCTTCTGCCCGCGGGCCAACTGTTGAGAAAACTGACTGGCCGCTCGATAATCGTCTGGCATTGCTCACGGAGAGAATACGACAGATATGAAGACACGGAGAACAAGGGAGAGGGAAATGCAGAGTTTCGAGGAGGAATATAGGAAGAAAGAGAGAGTGTTCTCATCATTTCGGGTCATTAAAGTGAATTTGCGAGCGATAATTCCATGCTGGCACTCCAAATATGTTTCTCAACTCTATCCACTGGGATTAACAGCCCAATTTCACCTCGGCTCTATCTCGTTCGCTCCCACTAAACCTTTCCTTTCTCTCGTGACCATCTTCCTCACGGGTCACGAGTGTTTTCAGCGCGATCGTTTTCCTCCTCCTATGCTGCTTCTAAAATAACCCCTCCTTTTCTCCCTTTGTCCTGTCCCTTCGAGGGCCTTATGGATGTGTTTGGAGGAGGGCCTCGCCCCGAAGGGAATGTAGTCCTCGAAGAAAAAGTGGAGGCCTAAGGTGAGTGAAGTAAGGAAGAAGCGAGAATCGCCTTAGCAAGGGTTTGGAAGGTACAAACAAGGGATAGACACTCCGCTCCAGGATTTGCCGTTTCTTTATTAGGATGATTTTTATTTCACTCTAGTCTGCTAGGAATACACTATGGAGTACCGGTCTGGTTCTCTGAGAATGGATTGTTTTCTTTGCGGGTTGAACTTATGATCTCCACGTATGCCGATTTTTTTGCTATTAAAATGGGGCGAATAAGGTGACCGAAGTTCATATGATACATACGCAATTATTTCTTTGTACCTAACAGGAGATTTTCTGCATGTGATGTCGTTCAATCTGTATCCTACATATCCCTTTTTGTTATACTAGGTTCAAAAATTCTATGAAGCTTGTATTTAACATTTCCTTCATTATTAGATATAATAGATAAATATCTTCTAAAATGCGAAGTTATTAACACATAACAGAATTAATTTCTCATTTACAAGTAATAATAATAAGCAACCGTCATTAAATAGGAATTATTGAGACTTTCCTCTTCCATCTACCCCATTTAAGGACTTATATTTAAGTCACTATGTCGAATATGCACTTATAATGTAATTATATTGTTTTTATGATCTCCATGGAATACAATTATCGGGTATACCATGACGTACGAATAATACAGTGTCTACTTTAATACCATTTCGTTGATTTCAAAACTGCAAAACCAAAGATGGTGATAGATATGGTGTATATGCCTAGCGAATAATTCGAAGAGGTAAACTCGAGTTCTTTCTTCCAAAACACGAATTATGATGGCGCGGAATAACTATAGATTTCTCTACATAACTGTTTACTATTCATAAACTTATCTACGAGTACTTTTAGGCTTTCTACGCTTTACAACTTGAATCCTGGTTCTTTCGCCTCGGTTGATTTTAAAAATATTTTCTTAAAAAATTACACATTAATAAAACAAATTATATTTCTGTACGATATATATATATANNATATATATAAAATATGTTATATCATCATATTTACATTTGGATATAATTTACCAAGGGAGTGGAAAAATGCAAAATGTGGTCTTTTTGAACGTTAGAAGCGGTCTTTTCCTCAATTTCTTAAAAGGCGCTCTCATTTGTGTAATTCTATTTCCTGAGCTTGATAATTATTTTAAATTAAAAATAAAATAGTAACGACCGTTTTACTCCATAATATCGGTTGTTGTCTGTTTGAGTTAAGATCACACGCCCGATGTGGCATGATGATTTAATATGCGGCCAGATGGTTTCGTATGTGCCTTAATGATACGTACGGTCTTCTGATCGAAACTATTTCGCAGCCCCTGCCCTAGGGAAGTTAAGAAATTTATGCGACAAAAGTTCTTAATAAACAGTAAACATTTATCCAAATTTTGGTGCCAGGAGACCTAACTTTGTGATTAAACACAGAAAAATATCCCATTATACAAATATAACATAAAATTAGTTACGCGCCAATGAATGAAATGTTTTTGGGGTTACTAATCGAATGTTAGAGCGGTGAGCTACCTTTACGCACTTCACTATTTTAACTTTGAACTCTTAAAAATTATTGCATTTCTCAATTTTCTTTCGTGAAGCCTTATCAGACTCAATCCCTGTCTTACAAAGACATCTCTTCTAATCTTAGGAAGACTTTACCATTGCGTTGTTCTCGCTTCTCTGTCGCTGGATATTTTTCCGAGATTGAATATACGAAAGGGGTAATTGTAATCGTCCGCGGGAGTAGAAGCCCCAACTTCGCCCGGAAATTAACTCTTTTGTCCATCTTTCTAACCTTTTCTGCCTCTCCCTAGGATTTCCTAAGGCGTAAATCTCCCCTTCATTCTCCCTCTTAAATCCCTTCTCCTTTATCTCCCCAACTCGTGATCTGCAGCGCCACCTCCATCATACCTATTTCTCAGCCGTCGCCTCAGACCCCTATTCCCTTAACCTCCCCTTCCCCTATAAATCCGTAGGGACTCGCATGGCCTGAGTTCTCCTGTCCGATCCTTTCCTTCTCTTCCGTTATTTTCGACGTCATGCTTCCCTGCCACGCAAGCGATGGGCCCTTTCTTTAAAAGATACCTCGATACGGAGGAAGGGGAGAGACGTAAGGGAAAACTCCGCTCCCGGGAGCTGTGATGGCACGGAATGGGGAGAAGGGGTGGATACGAAGGCGTTTTTGGCGTATCAGTCGGTTCATTTTGAGGGGAAAGGTGGAAAAATACTGGAGGAAAGAGTTACGTAACGAGAAAATGGGAAAAGAGAAAGGAAGGAACGGAGTCGAAATGAGTCGAAGAGATGGAAAACAAGTGGGAAGAGTGAGCAGACCGCGTTAATATTTTGCGATCGATGATGGACCCGAATCGTCGTCCAATGAGATTAACAGTTTATGCAACACACTATTCCGGTTCCACCGGATAAATCCGACGGATCTAAATGTGTGAAAATCGCTCCCCGATGGAAGCCAAATTAGTGGGTATGTGAGAAACCTTTCCCGTGTAAAGGATGATTTTTCGAGCTAATTTTTGGGTCTAAAAGAGGATATTGGGGTTCCACAAAAAAGTTAAATCGTGAGTGAGGGTTTTTTCTTGAATGCATAGACACTTCTTTTCTAATAAAAGAGATGTGAAAGTCAATGAAGTTAGTAGAAACTAGAGACAAATTATAACTAAGGTGAGAACTGCACAAATCTTTATCAATTCACCTATGAAGGCGTTAGTACTGATTGTTTTAATCGAGAAATAATCATAAAAATGTTTTACAGTAATAGAGGAGATAAAGTTGATAATACTAAGTGCTTTTATATAGATGTATAATGAAAATTATGATACGTGTATTAATGTCAAGTAATAAGGTCAAAAAATAACGCTAAAGCTTTTAAATAGTTCCGCTTAAAAAATGAAACAAATTTATATGCCTAACAAAAATTACGGTAAAAATCTAGTACTGAGCCAAACTATCTAAAACCATTCCAAAATCAGAGCCGCATAGGAAACTTGGCAAGTAATTACTAATAGTACATCACACTCGTTGAATTCGTTCATGGTCCAAAATCATTCTAATTAGATTATAAGTTTTCTACTTTTTATTGTATGGGCTACTTTTTGGAGAGCTGTTTTATATATAAATGAAGTTTATGATTATGAATATTTAGGTGACGCAAAACCATATGTTATGATAATGGGTCATATCTTTCTTTAAATTTGACTCAACCCCAGAGAGGCAGGAAATTCCCAATTTTAATGAATATCCATATCCAGGTAACAAATGGTTCAATACTTGTATACATACTAAAAACGACATATTTATTCCATTCAAAGGTCCTTAGGAATTTTTATTTCACAATATAAATTTAAGTACTGAAATTTCTATTATGTAAAAGAACGCTAAATAAAACAACAAAATATTCATTACACTAAATATGAAGTTCATATATTTCTACGTTAAGATCTACATTGTTAATGAAATTACAACGGTCTCTGTGAACTAATGGCGTTTCAAACCAGTGGCTTTTCAGAAGATGCTTACAATTTGACAATATAATCAAAAAGTCACAAGAAATAGTACGTAAAAACCTAAACGAAAGATGTACTTAGGAAATAATTTCACATTCTTTATATCCAGTATCAGATTTCTAACAATCTTTCATACTTTATGGGCAGTTTATACACATTATTTTTAATGATTAAGGAAAGATTTTGATACCTTGCAAGATAAAGTACTGCGGCTGATCCCAAAAGAATAACAAGTGTGAAAAATAGCGACATTACTGGGACTCGAACCCAGGTCTCCCACTTTCCGGGGAGGTATTCTAACCACTGAACTACCATGACGCGGAGTGGTAGTTCTGTGGTTAGAATACCTACCCGAAAAGTGAGAGACCTGGGTTCGAGTCCCAGTCATGTCGCTATTTTTCACAACATATTTAGTTTTCATATATAAGACGGCGTATTTGCGGCAACTTGCAGAGTCCACTTATATCACATGAATTTAAATAGGAGTAAAATTTATCAATGGATTTCCATGCTTTCCACTGTATGACGAATAAAATATTATTATTTGAATCAATTAGCTACTAATATAGACAATTTAAGTGGCTGACAATTATTGAATTCTATTAATTATACGCGCTAGGTTATCAATTTGTAGGATTGGTTTAGGGATGATAAGGTAAATCCAGCATTCGTTAGTTAAAGATGAACATTTTGTCATTAGAATTGAAACCAAAATAAATATTTTTTTTAAATATAACTAATTAGATATAGCAGTAACAATGGCTACTCCAAGGATCCTAAATCAAGAGAAAGATGGGCTATTCAAAGGAAATAGTCTCATTGAAACGGATGCGTTTTCCGATGCGAGCGAAGCAGTCGAGGGTTCGCAACGATTCAAGGATAGAGTAATTGGAGGGGTCGACGTGGAATAATAGAAGACATTAAGCGGATAGCCGGCAAGAGGCAGGATCTCCCGCTACTTCGCAACGAGATAGCCTTTCTTTTAATAAACCCACTCCTTCGCTACTCACAAGTCTCTCTGATCAGTTCTAACTTCTTATCCACTTCACATCGTCGCCTCCTCCGAAATTTATTTTCTCGTGCATTTATTCCTCGTGTCTTTACATTATTACCCTATAGAAACATCCCTTTTCCGTATAATCTACGAATTTAATGGATCAGTGAATGCCCTTTCACCTAAACCATCTCATCTAAGTTTTATCTTATTCGTAAACTCTCTCTTACTAAGAAAGCCATTCGCTTTCACAACTAGTTGATCTTCTTCGCTTCTTATCTTTCATTTATCATTCTATCTCTCATTGGAAGTTAAAATTATCCTTAATTTTTCCATGTTTATTCTTTATTCTAAAACTTATACATGAGGTACTATTTTTCTTCCCACTTCCCCTTAACCAAAATACATAGTATTCCATTTTTCAGTCTTTTGTATGTCCTTTAATCAATTCTTTACGGTATTATATCACTAATATTGACAATAAATTATTAATGTCACTGGTAATAGCAAATCCCATCAAAGGGATTGGTATAAAAGGCATCGAATACACCAATTAAGTTTTATTTCACACTAAATGAAGATAACTGCGCATTTCACTATGACATATTTGAGACCGACTCGCTACTATCACGGGGCTCATAACGTAATGGTTAAAGAACTTTTATATTTGGAACAACATAATTATATAAAAAATTCTCACTAGTTTAACCGATCATGGTGATGACTCTTATTAATATTAATAATATTTAATTTTATGATAATTAACCAATGTAACTTTTGAAAAATGTCAAATTTAAAATAAAAATAATAATACATTTTTTACACGTACCATTTTAATCTTCAAGCAAAATATGTAGGGAAAATGTAAATTATTTCTCCCAAAAATCTACAGGAATCTTCATTTCCGGAAAAACTAGTAATATTACGAAGTAGAGCTTTTTCCATGAGACACTATTCATTGGACACCACGATTCAATGAAGCAACAGCAACGATCGGACCAGATTAAATTGGTACAACCGCAGAACGATGACGAATTGATAAGTAACTGATTTTGAATCCGAGCAATCTCAAATTGAATGATGTTCCGCAGCACGATAGGCTTTTTGTCGAGCTTTTCGCGGGTGATTCGCCACCCTCGGAAATGGAAGAAAGTTCACGTAATTTTATTAGGTACATCATTTGCTCTGAGAAGAAAATGGAGTTATCTCCTAAAATCTGCTTCCTGAAAAAAGAAACTGAGTTCGGCTTACTACATCACATGAAAACCGCATAATTAAGCTTCCGTGATCAATTTCGCAGCTTAGCAGGAAGGTGAAGTTGGCGATATTACACAGCAATTTTCTGGATTTCTTTAGCGGCGTCCTATTTCGAAGCCTGCTGTTACATGTAGCCATATCCATTCGGGAGGAATTTAATTAAATTTTCAAACCGAAGTTTCGTATACCGAACGAGCAAATCTGTTAAAATATTCGCATTGGCTGCACAAATTCCTCCATACCTATTCGGAAACGCCGTTAGAGTAAACCCATAACCCTATAGCTCATTACCGACAAAGGATTAGATAAATGAAACTGAGCGAAACCGTGGAACTAACAATTGAGTTTCGACGTGAAATCTCACAGATTTAGAAAAAAATTGAAACGAAGGTAAAAGCGAAGTATAATGAAAAGATACCTCACATGAATGGAGAAATACCACTATATAGCACCATTTATCAAAGCAAAAAGAAATCGTTCAGCAGATTTCAAGATATCGTGAACTAACAACGCTAGCTGAGACTCGCAGGATCGTGTCTTACGAAAACCGTGTTGGTTACTCATTATACATTTGGAAATGTCGAGAAAGCCCATGAAGGAGCTAACTATTATATGTTCCATTATTTTGCCGCTTAATTGTGTTAATGATATAGGCCTATAACTCGCTGGATCCTCCTTTAAAGCCGCTTTTAAATGTTGGAGTAACATTCGCAATTTTCCAATCTTTCAGAGCTTTCCTCCGTTCATAGACTTTTGAAATATTTCTTTCAGAAATGGGGCTACGCTTTCCGCTATCTCCTTGAATATCCAAGCTTTTATGTCTTCAGGACCAGGAGCTTTATTAGGTTTAATCCGCCGCAAGAGTTTAACGATGCCGTTTCTTTCGACATGACTTCAGACCGATCAACTTCCGGTAGAGTACCTGTGTTATTGGACGTAAATACGCTACGGAAAAATTCATTTAAGATGTTTGATTTGCCCTTGATCTCGTTTATTACGTTCCCGCAATTATCTTTTAACGAACCTACCGTTTGCTCTTTACCTTGAACCTCACACACGTATGACCAAAAGGCTATAGGCTCCTCATCTAAGTATTCGCATAAGATTTTCATTTTGAATTGGCGGATCTCACACTGGTTCGCTTTGTTTACGATTTCGCTTGTTTGTAATCGCTCCTTACTTGATCCGTGTTGATATTGTTTGGATGCCTCGCGTAGGCTTTAAATTTCGAATTTAAACGCCTCTGTATCCTAAGAGCTCTTCTAGCCTCTTTATTATACCACCTTGGATCATTATTCTGTTTAGAATATTTAAATGGTAAAAATGTACACATATGGTCGCGCATTCCCCGTACAAACAAATTCCAATTATCCTCGGTGTTTAGACTCATTACTATCTAACTAAAATTATAGTAAAATTCAGCATATATATGCTGAATTTTACTTCGTTTTCGTTGGAGGAATTCATTCCTCTATTTAAAAGCAACAATTGATGCACAATAAGAAAGTATCGTATCAATCTCGAAATGTTATTTATTTGATTACAACTTCCACAATAACTAAAATATATATGGTCTTTATTAATTGGAGATGTTAATGTGTCGTATTATTTCATGAAATAACTCAAGCGAATTCTGGCGCATATCAGGCATGTTAAATTTTTCATTTATTCAAAAACGAGTTGATTCCTACCATCCAAAACTGGAAATACCAAATTTTCGGCGGGTATCTCGCATAAATTTAAATATTTTTGAACGATATCATCAACCTGTTCTTAGAAATGCGGATTATTTGACTAACTTTTAAAGCATATTATAAACAGCATATTAGTAAATCTGTGGTTCTCAGATTCTATGTATCCAGATGCATCAAAGAAATAACATATCAAATTTCTCTGCTGAGTAAATTTTAGCATAACTATAAAAACAGCATAAATATTAAATAAAACTCACTTAAAATTAATAAAAGTTGATTAAGATCCACAAGCAAAATCAAAGTAAGCACCAACTAGCAATAGCAAAGAGATATAGAGTAAACCAGAAAACAGCGTGGTTTACGAACTTCTTCCGTGAATACCTGAATCTGTGAAGAACGGAATTAAGTCTCAAATAAAATTAAACGCAATTGAGAAAGCTGCCATATAAATATGTCAGTTATTCGGTAAATTCCTTTCTTCCAAGTATTGACGCATTCAGAGGGGTTTGAAGGTATTTCTAGATAATTTAAATTGTTAGTTACAAAAAAATGTTCCTCCTTTACTTTCCTCATCCCATGTCAAAAGCAAAGTGAGGACACTCGACTTGAAAAGCGGAATCCCCGAAGAAGAAAACGCATTTTTGCTGCTTCCTGCGATATTTAATGAAAGCTGGAAATGATAGTACTATGTATTAACTAGAAAGAATAATCCTTCGGTGAGGCTTCACTCCATTTTGCTTTCCACTTCACCTCCCTATGTTAGACCTCTTGCGAAGAATATAAACCATGCATGAACCTTGGATAAAAATAGTTCCTTAAGATAAGGAGAGAAAGGAAATTTGCTGGAAGAAGGGAAGGAAGAACAGAAGCGATACGCAGCTTAAAAGATACCCTTTAAAAGCTTTCGCCGATGATGTTGGTCACACGTTGCGTGCACTTAATCCGTTGAGTGCAGTAGACCTCGGGGAGAAGGCCACAGAGGCCGCGGTTTACATACTCTGTTGTGAGGTCAAAAATAAAACTACAAAACACCGAAGAAATTAAATTAATTACGGAACGTGAAAGAACTATGTGAAAAAAACTAGTCCGTTAGGGCACTTTTTCCGCTCTAATTTTATTAATAGACGTAAGGTTTACTCGCAAGCAATTTATTTATCCAGATTTTCGAAGTATGTTCCCAGTTTTTATATCTCTCTCGAACGCTAGACTTTTTTCACTTTCGTGACTCAGTGCTTGCTTCCCTAGAAGTGGACGCGTGCAACAAAGGGGGGATTGAGGTGCTAAGGCGGGGAATTGGACACGAAGGGGTCTTCTTAAAAGGGTCGGTGGCATCACGACTTTTTTGTTATCTATGCTCACTATCCTCAAGCCACCCCATATTTCAATCAGAAGCGCTTAACGCCTTAGAGTTAGTCCAAAGACTCACTTATGATAAGAAAATTATGCAAAGATTCTTCGAATGACACCACTAATTTCCTCAGCACACGCTACTTTTCAATTATATTTTACATGAGCTACTTTTTAGGTTATTAGTAAACCTTTCTCCTAGGGAAAGAATCAACGAAATTTTGTACTAGTTAACTGCTCATTCCTTCTTATTGGTTCATCTTGCTCTCTAATTAACTTTACTCACGGAAACTTTGGTCAGGCAAACGAAACCACAAGGCACCACATATTAATTTGGGTATATATGGACACTTTTACATAAATTATTATAAAATATGCTTTAAAAACAAGAATATCACAATGATTCAGACATAGAGGAATATGTTCAAAATGCAATAATAATTTCCAAGTGAATAGCCATCTAGGTTAAACCAAGTTTTCGAATCACTTATTTATCACGGATTACGGTGGGTACCTCCTAAAGAGGAACACTAACCCCACAAGTATCCAATCAATAAGCACCAAACGTTATCAGAAAATCCCAAGACGAAAAACGTTATTTGCTAGATATTATCCTCTTGAGAACTCTGTAAGCGTTCCCGCTTCCCAGATATGCTAAGCGGAGCACATAAGATAAGACTCGAGAACTTTCGGGATGCCTAAGATTTAGGATGACATTGCTTTCCCAACCCTTGTCAGTAATCTTCCTAAGTGTTTTTGAAATGAGGTCATTATTCCGTAGTTGTAGAAGATGAAGAAAAGGAGAAAAAATCGGTGGAGTAAATAAACAAATATGAGCTGAGTAGTTTCGAAAAGCACCCTCATAATGTTTCACGTGGAAAATTATATCTTAGCTATTCCGTGCAGAGATTAAAAAACTCCTTCGATCAGAAGAATGTCTACAACTGAGAAGAAAGCAACGTAATTTCGAATGGAAAATAAAAAGGATATGATGAAGCAAAAAGCATAAAATATTATACATAAATACAATAATAAAATCAGTAACGAAATCAATAACTATACAATGTATATTAATAAATCAGGCAAATCATTTTTTTCACACTCAATTGGCCTGGATTCATCACGAACCTTGGAATATAAATTATTGCCAATTTACTTTTGAAAATTAATTGTACTTACTCTCTATAAATCTCAGAGTACTTGAATTGGATCTCCCAAATTGTACTCACCTGCAAGGAAAAAAAATGTATATGAGACAAATACATTCAGAATTTAGTGACAAAAATTTAATAAGTCCAATCAACTCTTGCATATCATAATCAAAAGAACAATAAAAGAGAATGACTAAATATGAATGTCGAGTTTATAAATGTATGTTAATTCTATCCCAAAAGACCTTTACGTTATATTAGGAATAGACATTTGGGATTCATAACGCTGTATTAAAGGTTTTTAAGAGTAGATAAAAAAACTACTTCTAAGTTATCGACTGGCTCTTTAATATACAATACAAAAAGAGTAAAAGCCTGTTAAAATTCTTAACATAAGAATCAATGGTTGAGATGTTTAGGAATTTAGCAAGAGATATTTAATAAAAACAGTATTCATAACTTTTACTAATTTGAAGCATTTTTGGTTCACTTAGGCAATCTTTCTACCACGATTCCTATTCTTTTCACCATTATTTTATTCAGTATAATCCACACCTTCAGGTCATTTAACACAGATAAAGTAAAAAAAATATTTGACAAATCAAAAAATTTGATTAAATAATACGGATAATATTGACATCAGTTTTAATCATATTGTCATTGTTGAATATTGCTTGGTTATTTTCACATATCTTTTACGGGTAATATTTCTTTGTTCAGATAATTTTGAGCAGCTAGTTTCACCTACAAACGGAAATTGTCGGTAAAAATGGTCTTAGATCAACTTTTATTAAGAACTGAGGTAAGACGTAATTCTTTTTTATGTTTCATATCGACGATCATTTGCAGGCTGCGCGGCAATAAGTCGGTAGCTAGAATTGCCTCATCCACAGTGTTCTCTCGATCGTAACACATGGGCATTAATATTTTGGATTTCCTAAACAGAGAAACATTTCTTGCCAAATCGAAGTTTGAAGGCTAGGATGAAGCTCTGATAATTTGTGCTATAGATGAGATTTCGCTACAAAATAATTAAATAACTACTTATCTCAGCGGTAGAATATATGTACATAGTACACATATAGTCTACCGATATTCTGAGATAAGGGGATGGTATTTTTTCTTTGCTGTTAATAATTTCTATAGAAGGCAATGTATGAATGTATAGCGCAGGAAATCTTGTTTAAACTTTGCTGAAGCAGCTAATTTGGTTTAAGGTAATCAAATATTTGAATCGTCAATAATTTAGATCTCTATTTTCAGGTAAACTTGATCACATTTGGTTGAATTTATTATCTGAATGAAGAGTAAGGAAGCGATCAATTATTTTAGATCAACGAAGATACTGCATCATATATAATTCAAATAGGCAATTGATAGGGATGAACCAAATTGCTTCAGCACAACTTACCGGTAGGATTCCATTGCAGAAGAGTAATAAAGCTGACTTTTACCTTTACAATTGCATGATTTTATTCCACAATTATGGTTTCGACGCTTCACGTTATCATCAGGGTCTGATTATTTTTTCTTTTAATATAGAGCAAAAAGGGAAAAAAAATCCTATCTTCTTTCCAACCCCTTCTTCCTCACGTCCTTGCTATTTATGTGAAAACACTTTGTATTCAGTGCCTGAAGATCACGAAGTGTCGAAGTCATGGAACTCATGGAATAAAATTATACAGTTTTAGAAGTTTGTTTTATCTTTCTTTAAGCTAGGGCTGCCATATTCTTATGGAAGGAATCGGGACTTATCAAACTCTGAAGTGGGTAAAATGGGGAAGTAACCGGGACTTTGTCTTATAACCTAGTCTGAGTTGTTGACTCCATGTGCTTTTAAGACACTTCAAATGCGTAGCATTTCTACTAAAGGTTGCTTTTTAATGATTTATCTAATCGAAATATCCGTATTTTACATCATATCTTTTCTTCATGTTTTTTCCAACAAACCGGAACAACTGAAAATTGACTGAGACCATACGCTAAAACATGGACAATACCAATGAAAACGGGTTGGGAGATAAGTCTAGTTATAGGCATGAATCCCCTCACGGCCGGCGTCGGTACGCGGTACCTACGCAGATTTTTCAGAAACCGGAATAATTGCATACAATACTGACTTAAATTTGAGCTACTGTGCTTATTTGTTGTGTTTTATGTTATAATTTCGACTGAGTTTCTGTTGGTGGAAGGTAGTAAGTTTGATATAATTGAGTAGGTGCAAACTAGCATAAACAAATACGGGTAGCTGGGAGATTTGGCCATCGCAGATGAGGGGTTAGCGAACCAACATTTCTTCATCCTCAAGTAATCGCTTAAGTATAGAGTCACATATTGCAGAATTTCAAAATCTAGTCATATGTCGATGAATACCAAAAAATAAAGGTCCTAACTAATTATAAATTAACCAATATTCTAGTAACATTCCTATTCATTACCATTCTGAGAATAGTATTCAAATGCTCCAAAGAACCTTTGACTTGTGAAGGAGCAGAGACAATTTTTCATCACTACAATCGAAAGAAATAAAAAATACATTCAGTGTCTTTCATTGCATTCTTGCAAAAACTTCTATAAGAGCGAACAGGGCCGAATAACCTAACTTCTATTCGTTAAAATGATAACTCGCGGCAGCACTCAACAGGATTGGCGTCAAGGGGGTTACGGCGAAGGGAAGAGGGAAGTGAGATGGGATTAAAAATAATGGCG
The DNA here is from genome assembly GCA_000376725.2 of Ladona fulva. Classification (NCBI taxonomy): domain Eukaryota; kingdom Metazoa; phylum Arthropoda; class Insecta; order Odonata; family Libellulidae; genus Ladona; species Ladona fulva. Next base: position 2,560,665 of record KZ308556.1, read on the forward strand.
AAAGCGTTAAGGAAATGTAGACGGACGAATGGAGAAAGATGGCAACAAAGTGAGGGAGAATGAGAGGTAGAGTGGAGTGAGTGGGGTGAGAGAAAAGACGCTGCAACAAAACAGCGCGAGCGTTGCTAAGAAATGAGAACTTATCTCAAAAGGCTCCAACCGCGAAGAGATAACCGGCAGATATACTTTGCTAATTTAGTTACATTTTAATGAATACAGCCTTATTACAATCAAATTTGTACTGAAGTAAATGGAGGTGATGAATGCCTAGGGGATTTATAATCGACGCAGATATCCGCTACTGTTTGGAAATATCAGTATCAGTTTGTTCATGTGTTATAAGCCGGGAGAACTAATGTGAAGCCACACCCAAAGCCCCAACGCCCACGCAAATACACCGCGACCACACCCCAGGCAAGACATTTCCCCCGCCGCAATTCTCTCTTGCTCTCCGCCCCCACCCTCCTGATGTCCCCCCCCCCTCCAGCCCCCGCACTCCGCACCAATTTTCCCCTTTCTACCCCCACTCTTCCTTCCTCCAACCCTTTCCTGCCTGCTTCCACCGCCTCTCCGCATGCAGCCTTTAATTGAAAATATACCTTAAAATTCGAATAAGTGATGGATGTTCCAATTATTTCCTCAAATACAATCCCAGTATTTCCTTTTTTGCGCGAGAAGAGGATTATGCGATACTGTTTTGGGTGAGCTTGAGGATGAAAACCCATAGTTAATCGTCTACAAAGTTTCCGGAGCGGTATTAATATTACTGGATGGAAAATGATCAATCGCCACGCAGATAAACTTTCAGATGCTAATGTGAATTCGATCCCTTTAATTTTCAACCAGTGCGTTCGCCCGGTAACTAGGAAATTTAAAATTTAATTGTTCTGAAATGTATTGAAAAATAAATGTTTGCCCTCCCGCGAAAATTTTCCGCATACTCCATTTCCTGTTAGCACACAAATGAGAAAATAATATCAGCTTATTGGAAAGTAATTCATAAGTACCCACGCAGCACGCCACCACGCGTTACAAGCGTGTAACGTAATGACTTTGACGAAATTCCTAGTGAAAATAAACACACACTATTTTCTACAGTCAACGAAACCCCTACTCAAGTGCAAAAACCATTCTTATACTTTAACTTGTGTGAAAAATCTACCAAGTTCCTTTACTACTGAGCCCTGATAACTGCGCTTAGGGACGAAAGTAAATTTTAAAACTTTAATTCCTTTTTTGCCTCAAAAAATTTCATAATCAACAAAAACAAAAATTTCATAATCCTTAAACCTCCTCCTAATACGGCATTCACGTTCGTACGGCATGCTGGCATGACGGATATGAAAGAAAGCATTTTGCTTCCACATCATCACGCTATTCTAAAAATGTTATCGTATTCCCTCCATTCGTAAATAAGACAAAAACATTTGTAGGCTTCGCGGGACTAATTCCCAATGTCTCTCATTGCGATTAAAATCATTCATACAAAAAGTATTCGTGTGTACGTATGAGGTGACCTAGAAAGAGGAGAAAGTTAGAGGGATGCGAGAAGAATCCTCCGGGACAGCGTTACGGGAATTGTATTTTTCGGAACGCACGGGGTGATGTATGATGGAATAGTGCGAGGACGTGAGAGACTCATTAAGTAAGGAAACGATGGCTGGGGATACGAGGAAGGAAAGCATGGGCGTAATTTGAGACGGAATCCATGTGGACCAGAAAACTAAAGAGTAGAGCGAGGAGAGGATTCTAGCAGCATCCCTTAATTAAGAGAAGAGCATCCACTCTATCAGTCGCGGCGTTGGGAGATGAGGCAAAGCGACGTATCGTGGAAAAGATAAAGGACCCCAACCTCCAATCGACTCTCATGCGAAAAGAGAGCTCTGGAGAGAGAATGAAACGAAGAAAGACTGATTAGACGGAATGCCTAACGCCGTTACTCGAAAATGCAATTCGGGTATCCCCTCGTGCGATCGAATACGTGGTAGGATTTTCCGGCAAATGGGTACTCGAGGACAAAAAAGCATGCCGCATACATCCCAGGAATTTTATTTGCAGATTCTGGTTTTAGCGTACATACTACCGTATACAAATATAGGCGATGGTAGCACAAAGACATTAAGATGTTGGTTTACAGGAGCACATAGAAAAATCGAAGTATTGTGCAATTCGAGGGTATATACTCCCTTCAATTGAAACACGGAAAAACAAGTCCCTAAGACGAAAGAGTAAGTATTTTAAAAGTTCAATCTAGGAATTTTAACATATATATTTAAACAAGCTTCCGAATTCTCAACATATAATAATGATAATTTTCCGCAAACACGCCCACCTTTATCCGTAATAAATCATTCATCATCTGATAAAATTAGCAATTTCAAATATTATAACTAGATATCTCAATTTCTCTCAATTTTAATGATTTAAATAAAAACAAAACAAATATTAATATCTTCTGAAAGTTTATTTAATGTATATGTAAATACGGGTCAGTATTACATTTATTAGAGAAATACATTTTCAAGTACCGAAATATCAGAAATATTAACTATGAAATTTTTTCTGGCAATTCATGAAAATAGCTCATCATTAATATGTATGTTATTTGGATGAAGGAAGGAGTTATTGTAAGAAAATTAGACATTTCACACGAGCTGAAGTTGGAACTTTAAAAATACTCTACAGAAATAAACCCCTACCATAAATAGATACCAAAGGAAGAATTTTTCACTACTCCCGACCAATATTTTAAACTTTAATTGTGACCATTAAAGAGGAATTTTTTTAAACTTATCGTTGTAGTTTTGTTCCTTACTCGTAATAAAAGCTGAAAATGCTCTCAAAAAGTCTCAAAATGAATAACATTAATTAATAACAAAATATAATTAGATTATAAAATACTTATTTCAAATAATTTAATAAATCTAAGAGTGTGAATTTGAATTAAGATGTTTCCTGCTTCAGGAAAACATTTTATGCCTTCCTTATATCGCACGAAGAAAAAATACCTACACTCAGGAATAAAGGCGACCATATATCTGCATCAACGCATCCTGTACCTCCATAACCCAAAGCAGCGAGGGAAAGGAACCTTGAGCCGCGGAATTTGTTAACATAAGGGACTGCAAAGTGAGCCCGCCTCCACATTCCCTTTTGTACTGTTTCATCCTCTCCTTTCGTTCCCCACCGTTTCATTTGCCGGTGACCGAGTCCGCAACAGCCCTCTCGCCTTCCGTTGGAAAGCGCGTCTCTTTACAAATTGCGCGGCTTATTCTCGATTCCCGAGCACTCGAAACGTGTTGTGGGAGGTTAGGACGAGAAATTGCTAACGGATCGCACCCGTAAAGTAAACCCATGTTCGTGGGAGGAAGCAAGACGCAGAGAAGGATGCGAAAGAAGGAAGATGAGGATATACAGCATCTGGAAATTCGAGAAACACCTCGCGAGGCGTTACTGTTAGAGAAGTAAATATTTGAAATGCTTACGGCCGTGAGAGTATGGGCATGTATTTATATGGTTTTGCATGTGTGTGCACTGTAGTTCAATTAATCATTCAAAATTAAATAAAGGTTGACAGAAGACTCCATTAAAGAAAGTGGACAAATAGGTGAGCCACGAAAGAGTAAGTTTAAGTTCCTTTTCTTAAAATAAATTATTGTCAGTGGGTCTTAAATCCTTTAATATACTAGCACTTAAACATTGATAACATTAGCCTTATAAGGCCGCTCGAAAATGCTCAACTTAATTATTTAGCATAAAAATGTATTACGTATTTTTCACTCTATAAGTTAAACATCAGAGAGATCTTGCGGAAATATAGTGCTTTATATATCAATAAAATGATAGTTTATTACTGTATGAAACATTTTCTTAACTTGTAGATAAAAGTACCAAAATTCCACGACTCAGGTTGTTGCCTAATTTTTCAATGAGTATACGGAGAATTAATGTATTCAACGATAAAATAGAATAGAACTATGCTAATAAGAGGATGAATTTTGATATAATTACACCTTTTATAATTAGGAATCGATTCTTCTTCCTTACGTTATCTTATCAATGATATATTGTATGTGCAATTAAAAAAGATCATCTTGAATATTCGTTGTTGATTTGATAGTTTTATCGCTCTATTTCCTTCCGTTTTAAAAACGGTCGAAAAATGTCTCCTCTAGAATTATCCTTTCACTGCCACCATTTGATGAAAAAAATTACGTGCTGCAGCAAGGCTATTCATAATCCACTGGAATATTTTTCGCTATTCTATAATAAACAAAAGCGCTATCTTAACTTTCACTTTATTCAAAAAGAATACTCCTCCATCCAAATTAATTTTGTATCTTACGTGTCCCTTATTATGTGTCCTTCAGCTAGCATACGATTCTCTTACATAACGATGAAAATAGAAAACAAAAAATACACTTTTATAAATCATTAGTTATTATTAAACATTCCCTGGTTGATTTTTATTAATCAATAAACGCCATCGCTGTGAAATAAATGCATGAGGAATTAAATACTTAAGAGATAGTTACATAAATCTTCGAATGAAGATATAAATATCATGCTTTTGCTAGCGCTCAGTGATAAAATATTGCCAACCGTCTGAAGACGACGAGATCGATATAGCCGAAGTTACGTATAATACGACCGAGAGAACAACGTATTCAATATCATCCTCGTCTTATCGAGCTCCGTGGCTCACGTCGAGTTATTGGAAAATTCCGAAATTGCGTCGCATCTTCAAATAAAGACCATGCAGTGAAAGGAGATGAGGAGGAAATGCGGACAGAGGATTGACGTAACGGCAAAGAACGGGAGGAAAAAATGAGGGAGGAAATGAAAGGTTCCGTGGGATGGGAACTCTGTAAATATACTGAAAGCGTGTCTTTACAGCCATAAGATATTCCTCCCTTCCATTACCGTATTCCTGTAAACTATCCTCCAATGCCTCTCACCAGATCAGCCGCTGCATTACCCATAATGCTTCCCTGCTTGATCTCGCCACTTTCTCTTTCCGCCGTGCTTTCTTCTTTCTCCTTCACCCTCGTCGTCCGCGCCTAAGTCCGTTAATCCCGCCATATTCCTGTCCTTTACTCCGATATCCCCCGCCATGCCTCTTCATTCTTCGCTAATTATACCGTCTTCTGACCAAATGCTGCCGCTTAAGTCTTGTACTCGCACTCTTCCCAAATCCTCCGCCCTTTATCCCTTATATCCTTACCGTCCTTATCAACGTGGCACCTGTGTATTGGGTAATCCTAGGTTTGCAAACCCATTACGTGCTTTGATATCGCTGATAGAGGAAAACTGTGTATTTCACACCTATTCTGCTCTTCATAAAATTTACCTATCCTCTAAGTTATTTTGTTTCTATGCTGTAACATGTTATCATTACAAATTATATTTTTTACCCATTCTTCTAAAACCCCGAAAGATATTTTACCAACATTAATTAAGGGGTAATATTTACTTATAAAAACACAAAAGTCCCAGCCCTAAGCTTCCGTGTTCGAAAAAAGACATTAAATATTCACTTTTATTTCTGCTTTCCCTTAAGACCCTTCTCTCGTTCCTTCAACGAGTCGTTTTTCATCCTTCTTCTCTGTCGATTCAACCATGATTCTTTCTATTGTTTTCTAGCAAAGTTAATTTGGTTTGAAATATTTTCTCCGTAAAAATGATCTCTATATAAAAGGGATTTGGTAAGCCATAAAAATTTATGAGTGACTAATTCTCTAAAATTTGAAAATTATCAATTATTAACCAGTTGAAATGATTTGGATATTCATGCTAGTTTCATTCATGTTTGAAGAAACAAAATGATCGTTTAATTAATTAAAGAATGCAATGTATGAATG
>KZ308556.1:2566597-2645455 GCA_000376725.2 Ladona fulva
TCGGATTTATTTATTACCGTATACCTTCAGACAATGTAATCATCTCCAGGATCATAGGATCTCAAGGATTGCTTAAAATTTTCAATTATTTCTCTCTTGGAATTAATCTTTTCTCTCACGCTAATGTAGTTGGATTGAAAATCTCTTCATCTTAGGGAATCTTCATCTTATAGGGAATATAGGGGAGACCATGAACTTCCTTCAGCATTTTTCTTAATAAATTTATATGGAAAAAGTACAAGGCCGTCTATCCATGCTATATGATGCAGCTTGACTAAAAATTGCCTACTTCTGTAAATCCTATCATAATAATTGTTGCTTTTCATCCTGCACGAATATTATTTCCTACCCAAATGCAGGTATTTCTTATGACATCTCAGCATATAATTTTCAACTGCGGCTTAAAGTTCGAAAGAGAGATTGAAAAAATTTAACGGACTCTTTTCGAATATATTTGATACACTTTTTATATTTATTAGTAGTTTCACTGTATTAAATTTGCAAAACTTAGCACATTTTACTATATAAGATAAAATATATTTCCTTAGCAAGAAACAGGATATTTCCGTAAGGTTAACCTTTTAGCATGCCACTCTGTGTTTTTATTAGAATCTATTAGAAATCAAAAAAATTAAGTCAAGAAAATTGTTATTTTCCTCTTACTTCTAATTCGATATATAAACATTTTTGTTGAGTGATCCGGTAATATCGGTTCAATAATGAACAATAACGTACTACTAGGGAGCATCTTTAATATACTCCGAACTTTTTCGACTAAAACAATGATCTCTCCATATTTACTTATAAATTAGACAAAGGGTTATCTAAATCCCTGGACAGCAATGTAAATCATGTACTACAGAAATGCAAAAAACGATAAAGTCATTTGTGTTGACTGCAATAAAGAGAGGAAACATTTAAAATTATTGCAGTGCCAAACATTACATTTATACGATAAAGTAACCGGATTGAATTTGCGAAAGGCAATGGAACCAATTTCATATTGACCAAAAACAAATTTCCCACGTCGATGTTTTCCCTCTTTTATTAGATGCCTAGGTTATTCACAGTATTTTATGTGAAAAGTTTTTCAGCAAGGATGTTATTAGGTCGATAAAAAAAAGTTTGGGATTCTTTTGGAAAGAAGCCGAGTCTGACATAAAAATTTTCGTCTAAATATCTTGGCAGCACTGTTGAATTGTTAAAACTGAAATACTTGTTTTGCTGCCTAATCATTTGTTTGATATTCTATATCTGTTCAAGAATTCATTTTATCCTACAAATTTGAAACAGAAAAGCTTCAATTATTCATAGCAACTCGATCCATAATTTTCTGTAAGTTTTTGTCTCATTGCAAAAGGATTAGCCGTTAACTTAAGTCAGTTCTTATAAAAAAACATCGATATAATTATCTTTAATTAAATGAGGTTTTTAACCGCCTAATGTATCAAAATAAAGAATATGGCATAGGTTTAAATGCAAATAATTTTGTGGCTTAATATAAATTATATTAAACATATCAGTCTTAATTTATTTATAAAAATATTTTACGATCTGAAAGTCATGTATTATTATTTAATATGTATTTTTGGTTTCATTAAACAAGAATTTTATCACAAATTTTATAGAAGCATCTACAACTATGTACAACGATGTTTCTGAAAACAAGCGATTCGGAACTGAACGACAACACGCGATATGAATAGAAAATCATGATTATTTAAATAAAAACTTCTGACTTTAAAACTTTTTGATTTGTTCAATTCTAATAAAATGCTTGCCGAAACAAAACTCCATTTAAAAAATTAATTTTCATTGGTTTGTTCAGTAAAACCGGTGAGTTGGTCGGGTGACCACTGAATATTCAATTTCCGCTTAGGAAAACTCTGGCGTACTTGAATATCCATTCGTGTTAAATTTACGCAACACTCCGTGGCGCAATAGCGGTTTACAGGTTAAACAATGAAATATTTTTTGAAACACAGGTGTAAAAAGAATTTGTTCCGCAAATTGAATAACGATCTCGTTAAGGGGCATCTAACGGTATTTTGGATGGTCCTCGTCGTGTTATACCTTATCTTGCCACCATCCTATCCCGTTTTCGTCATGTTAAAGTAAATTAACCAAACTATATCTCATAAAAGTATAAATTAATAATGAATTTAGTTGTTTTGACCTGATTGTTAGCTCTTGAAGTTTACTTCCCATTTCATTCAACAGCTTTAGGAATGCCAAAGCCGGAAAACTAGATGTATTTAAACTATATTGATAAGCATATATTTTTTCTTATGGGTGAGTAGAAAGAGTAGATATTGATCATCAATCAGTTTATTTTCATGATATTTGCCGACAAAATGACCTTGACTTTCCTTATAAATATGTCTAGTTAGAAAACCGACCCAAAACCAAGACAACAAATAAGAACTCAAAACAAAGGCATAGAATACGTGTTAATGTTTATCAATTTTATTTGAATTCAATGGAACTGATTTTAAATGTATAAACCAATAAGCACTGTTTCCAGCTGCTTGTCCAACTAAAAGCAAAGCAATAACTTTATTATGCTGGAAATTCCAGCCCCTGAATTACATTGTTTTCGAGTTCTAGTTAGTGAATTTCTTAAATGAATGAATGAATAAATTATTTTCCTATGGATTATTTGAAGTAAAAAGCTGAGAAAATATAGTTTTCCATTAATTTTTCCGTGGTTATAACCAACATAAATAAGAAGTTGCCGTATAAGAGTGCTTAATTGAATAAATCATAACCTGGCGTTTATTAGCCCACTTTACAATACGTGTATCCCGGAGACATAACGTAAACTATAATTAATGAATGCAACGCTACGATCTTCATTGCTGTGGGGCTTATTTTTAGCTTTAGTCATCTGCAGTGGTTAGGGACATAATTAACCGTTATGGGTGTACAGTGTGCTAATTATGCGCAGTTATGTACGTGTGCGCTTTTACGCCTATTGTATAAAACAAACATATCATGATTTTCTTAAATGAAAGATTTAATTTAGCTGTTGCTAAGCTAAACAACTAATTAATCATTTTGAAGTAGGAATTGAAAATAAGTTTTATACTTTTACAACGTGCAACATTCTGCTATAATCTTGAGTTTTAGTTGGACGATAACTTAATGAAACTGAGCCAAAATGTTCTCTAAAAACAGCAACATAAAATTTTTTGAAAACAGAATATGCTTTACTTTTTAGACAGCGTTGATATTATTAGTTTCCCAAGATAAAATAGCTGTTTTATAATTTAAACTGAATTATGGCTTAGAAAACAACTTAATAAAGCAAAGAACAAATGATAAAAAAAGGTAAAGATATTAAATTGTTTGAATAAAATACCCTCCGATATCCCAAATAACTACTCTCAGCTGGGGTTTTGTAGGTGAGCTACACATCGAACTTCAGTGTTTATAGATACTTTATATATTATTAGTGGTATATTCGTATATATATTAGTGATATTTCCTTAGTGGTAAATCTGTATCTCACAACAGGAGTCACTTGAAAAAACAAAAAAAAATTTCAAATATTTGTACTGGAAATTCTCCTCAAACCATTTCAGTAATTACCAGATCAGTCATAAAAGGCAGCGGGATCAATTGGAAGAAATCCATTCATTGGACCCCAACAACAAAAGCAAAAATTCCAAGGAAATGATTAACTCCTCCCTTCTTTTTCCCATTCCGACAATTGCTCGACGGCCCCTGCTACGCCCTCCCTCCTCCCACTCCCTGCCCCCTCATTCTTTCCCCTTCCTTCCTAACCCCTCGAGGACCCGGACGCTTTAATAAACACGAATTTGCATGCATCTCATTGGAATGCAAACCAAGTATAGTAGACCTTCAACAATTCAGGACGGGTCCCTTCCATCTACTCTGCACCCCACCCCCTCACAACAATCCTATTTCTTCCAACCCCGCCTGTGCCATCTCTCTTCTGCCTCCTTCCTTTACCGGGCTAACACGCAGAGAGGCGAACATCCCTACCATACAAACATAATGCCTTAAACCTCCCGTTCCACTTCCTGCCTTCTTCCACACCCCTTATTCCAGAAATTTCCCAAAAACCCAAACCCCAATATCCTTCCCGCCCTCCCCCACTCGTCATCATCTTCCATCACTGCCACGAAGAAAACCCCCGTCCAAACGACTTCCACCACTCGAAGGCTCCCTTTCACTCCCAATGCGAGGCCGACCTTGTCTTCTGCCTTTCCTCAATCTTCTTCCCTCTCTTTATATATAGCTCTCTTTCTCTAAGGTGGCCCGTCCGCCCCTTAACCAATCTCTCACATCTCAGCTCCCTTCCTTGACCCCTCTACCTTTAAATGTCACCCTCATCCAGCTACTGATTTGCTGTCAGCCATCACCTTCCGCCCTTACACTAATCTTTCTCCTCCCGCCTTTTTTCCTTTTTGCGCACGAACTCCGGGCTATTTTCGACCCTTCACGCCGCTCGTCTCTTCCCACCCCCCTAGCATTTTTCTCTTCTACCGCCTTCTTTTTAATATGTAATGATTTCTAAAATACTGAGGTTTGTGCCACTCTTTTCGTTTCCTTTGATACTCAACAGTTTGCCTCTGCTAGGAGAGAACCGTCACTGCGGTTCGTAGAATTTGAGCTGTCGTTCCTTTTCCAGAGTTTCTCTTCACCCTCCTGTCTAAAGAAACGTCACACCGAAAATTATTAATCGAATTGAGAGATGAAAAAGTGAGAATTAAATTGACATTGGCTATTGGAATATTTTTAACATCGTCTGGAGAAAATGCGAAAGGAGCGAATGACACTTTGGACGAATCGAAATCAAAGTGAAATGTTTCTTTAATTAATGAAAACTTATCGCGGTATTTCCATCTTAGCTTCACATCATACTAGACTAATAGATTGTCATAATAATGCAAAGGTTTAGGCATACTGGGCTACTTAACCATTAATCTACGATTGAATTTTGATAGTTGTGGCGCCACGATAGAAGAGGAATGGGGAATTATCCTTGTGAGAAATATATAAGAACCTGATTTGTAAAATTTTGTCGATCATTAAGCTTACTTAAACCTTTCACGTAACTTCACAGAGCAATTAGAAACTTAGGATAAAGCTGTTCTTGAGATCCGTAATGTATAAGTTAAAAATGTTTGAGATGTTTGAGATTTCTCTTCGAAGTAACGAAGAATTTAGTTCTGTTTTTATTTAGAAATTCATTCTTGAAACGAAAATAAAGCTAGAATATACTCTATCTTGTATTTGACTACTAATCTATATTTTTATAAATTAATTAAATTATATATTTGATACTTTCCTCACGGACCTCTGTGTCAAGAGAGATGTCTCATGGGAAAATTTGTGAAATTATTTGAGCGTTAAACTAGTTTCCATTTCATCAGCAAATTATCTAATAACTATCTTAGTGCTAACACAGGTATTTATGTCCAGATTTTTGTAAATGGCCTACTCATCACTTAAAAATCTGGCTCAATATCTTAGAAACTATCATCACTATTAATAATCGTAAAAGAAATTTCTTGCAAAGACTTCAAAATTTCTGATTGAATTCACCAATAAATTGCATTGTTTTCAGGGTAAGAATATTAGCTTACATTTATTAGAGAATCCTTCTACTGGTCAAGATGGTAAGGCAAACAATCCGTCTGCGCTCTGAGGCCACTAATTACAGGGCGCATGTTTTAGGAGTAAAGGCGTTGTGTCAATACAGAGGCTGTAATTTACGGTCAAATGTTATTTACAAACTGTATGATCCGGCTTCGAACATGCACTTCGAATGTTTACACTCTACTGCCGTGAGCCGGAACATGGACTACATTGAAGTCTTACACATTCAGATCAATGCATAAGAACAGAATAAAATGTGCCCAATTACCTCATGAGGGAAAATCGGATTCCATAAAAACCTTAACAGACACTGTTCATACTTCTAATCACAAAGTGCAGTATAACGCAGGTTTCTTAAGCTAAAGTAGTGGTGCAATTGTCCGAATATCGTGTCCAGCCTCAGCGTGATGCAGCACTTTTACTTTGATTGCGACAGAAAAAATCATAGATTAGAGATCCATCGTTGGTGATTAATGACGATGTATTCCAAAACATTATGGATGGTGCAGTGTATAAAATGAGGTAGGTTTTGAACAATCGTCATTAAAGATATAAAAGTATAGAAAATTCTATAAAGGAGTACTTAAATCAATATTTAATTTGTATAAATTTACAAATGTATTCTGATAGTTAATACAAGTCCAGACACTACTCATAAGTCAACATAATTTTTAAAGCAACTACTATTATCTTCTCATATTTTCTTAATATGGAGAAATAGAGTCGATTAAAGATTGCAACAAAAACATTTTATGGAGATGTGCTACGATTTTTTCAGTAATTAACGTTGATTAGAGTAAAAATTCTCTAGCTTAACCTAATTATACATATCATTCACATATGTCGTCATTTTCCTCCAGATTTTCCAGGATGTTTAATCTCGGATTGGGCTTTTACTATGGACATAAATCTCTGTCACACTGACAGAGATCTCTGGCACGCTGACTCCACCAAAGTGCAGCTTTCGTGGAGTACTGAAAGAAAGCTCTCGTCCGTTGGCTGCGCTAAAGCCTAGCAGCTATCGGTAGGATAAATTTATGCCAAAAAGTGAAGGCATATTGACAGTGTCCTATTTACTGTTGACGAGTGCAGTTGCTGTTTTTGGCCTCTGCGCTGTGATCACTTACATAATTAAACTTTCTCCCCAAAGCTGCAACACTGACGTTGACGCCAACATTTCAAGGATCTCTCTGACGTCATTTTCAAGGATTTTGCGGGAGCTCGAACTCCGACCTCACTCGCTTCACCCGGCCACCTGAATGAACCCATGTGCAGCTGTTGAGCCTACATTCACGGTAATTCTGTGCATAACGTGTGGGATTCTTTATACTTGCAATTTTTCAAAATTTCAGTTTCTCCGCTATTAAAGTTATATTTTTATATGCTAAAATCCGAGTTTTTCAACTTACATCTTGACTTGATGTCTGTTAACTTTTAGAGCTTTCTATGCTAATTTAATTTATTACGGATTTAGGTCGAGGTAAAAGGAGAAACAATCTATGGGCTTACATCTTATCCTGTGTCGAATAAGATTTCTAAATTAGAGTTAACGAGTTTGTTTGGTAGAGTTTGGGTTTCGCTTGTGAACATACATGGTGATATAACAAAGAAAGATTTTGTGCAGAATTCTTACTGTCAAACTCTTCATTCTTTCAGAAATACTTCATCTTACATTTCTGTGCTGTAATTGCAAAAATTAGAAAGATGAATATCGAAAATATCTCCTTCATTCTTGAATATACGCAATAGATAAAACGTCATTTACTTTGGAGTAAACATATTAATTTATAGCGATCACAAAATACCACAAAAAACATTGTTACAGTTCTGATAAGTAAGATACCTTCATGCACCCATTGTTAATCGTCACATAATGACTTATTCCACATGATTATTTATGAACGAATTTCTTTAATTTTAGAGGTTGAGAAATGAAGGGTTAATTAGAAGAAATACGTATTTTTACGACACATGCGAAAGAACTTCAAATTTTAATATTACTCGGCTGAAACAGTTTAGCTAAGAATTTATGTAACTTTTGTGACTCAAGGAATTCATAAAATTTGAAGCTACAATAACTATTTCTCAATTTCATTTAATTTTAATGAGAGTGAAATAGAATCCTACAATTTTTCTAAAGTTTTTGAAATGCATTTTTACCATGAGTAGACAACTATCGCAACTGTAAACACATCAACCCGCAATCCAGAGTTTTTTATCCACATTGCTAGTTCCTTAAACATTCTAATATACTGAGATATTTATAGCTTGTTTGATGTAACATATAAGCTAGTAAATTTTTAAATTAATTTAATAATTAAGTAGTAGTATTATAATCCTTATAAAACCAAAGTACTTAAATTTTTCATTTAAAATCGCATTAGGTCTTACCTAGCACTGTGTTAAGTATAAAGGAAACAATAGAAGTCTGGTGTGGAATTGTTGAGCTGTTAAACCCTCTTACATGCTTCCACTGTGTCACACTCAAATATATATCCCTCTCTCTTTCGCTTCTTTACATTCATCCCTTCATCCCCCTCTCTTCATCTCCCGAAATTATCCCCCTCTTATCCCCTCTCCCCCTCCCGTTTCGCTATCTCTAGCCATTCCTCCCCCTCCCCAAAAAAGCCTAAGCGCAGGGGACGCGCGGCATGGACCCAGCGGCAGCAACACAGGAATAAATTATGCCCGATGACGTCATGGAGGGGTCGTCGTCAAGAAAGAAAGGCTAAGGAGCAAAGAATGAGAAAAGTGAGAGGGAGGGGGAAATTAAAGTCCGGGGGAGTAGGAAAAGGGGGTGGAAAAAAGAGGAAGGCAAGGGGAATAATAGAGAAAATGAAAGAGATGGTGGTCGAGTCGGGTGGCGTGGAATCCGGAGAAAGGGAGGAGAAATAACAATGAACAGATGTTGGCGCAAAATTATGATAGCAAGGGGGAGAAGAAACGGCGTGAGAAGGTTTTGGGGACTTACTTCCTCGCGGAGGAAAAAAAGTATAGGCAGTACCATAAAAGTAAAGGCAGTACGGGCAGAATTGGGAAGAGAGAAGCGGAGGCGTTAGTGGCATTTTAGGGGCGTGTTTGCCGTTCTTTCCGGATCTTCTTTCATCCCGTACATTTCTCAATCGTCTCGCCCAAAAACTTTAAATATGGATTCTTTTTACCATGCCTTTTTCAATTCCTTTGGTCGTTTCCCTGTTCGCACCGAGTCTTGTCTGTATTATTTCCACTAAATTCCCATCCCATATCCTATGCTAACACTAGGAATGTAATAGCAAGCACGTTCATTCGAGATTTGTCATGGATAAAACATACGGGTATCATGAGAAACTTTATGAAACAATCCATCGCACGAGGGCTTGCAAGATCACAAACTTAAAACTATTTCTGCGCATTATTTTCGATAAGGCATTTTCGGGTTAAAAATCTATAGTATTAAGAAAATGAGAGATAAAATTTTGGATTACTTATCTTTAAAGATATTAGGCTATGTATATGTCAACAGCTGCGGAAATTAAAATATATAATGTATTGCTTTTTACAGAGCAAGGTTGCATATAAACAGCCATTTTAAAAATCATTTGACATATAACATAACTTTACTAGCCTTGCCTTGACTAGCTCAATTTAACTACAGGAACGACTTTAGACTGACTACTCAAAACTTACTTGTACTTGGAATCCCAAAGGTGAATAATGCTATGGTTTACTAGTGATTTCATATAACGTATTCATGCATTTATGCTAAGTTTCCTAGTTTAAGATTGTTAGCTCATCATTTAAACTTAAATATTGTGTTTCATCTTTAATTAACGGTTATATTTCTAATTTTCTCCAAACACCAAATTTTTGTGTTTGATCTCAAAGATTTTGACATTAAATTTCAGTTTCATCAGCTATTAAAATTATAGCACACGTAACTATATCTTTAGTTCTTCAAGTATATCCTACCTAGAAGAGCGTGAAACTTTTCTAAACAAAACAATCTTTAAAATCATACACAGCAGTCGATATAATCTACATTTCAGCGCGAATATTCTTTAAGAACTCCACATTTCTCTTGATTCAATCAAAATGATGCAAAGTGTAAATGAAGACATGAAACTTAAACAGAGACACTGAGGAGCAAATGAAGCGAAAAAGCAGCCGAAGATAAGAAAATAAAGCAATGTAAATGGGGAAGAGGGCGTTGGAAAATAATGCGGAGAATGAAGGAAAGTCGATGTTCATGGGAAATGGATTATAAGAGAGTGTTAGGAGATACGGGTGAAGGAGGCAGCAGAAGAGGGAACCGTGGAGTGAAGAGGGAGGAATGGGAGAGAGGGGGTGGGGGTGTGGGAGATCGATGTGGGAGGGATTCAAAGGAAAGAAAGGGGAAGAGAGACCGGTCTGGTTTGAGTTTAAGAGCTCGAGGAGAAAGAGACGGAGAAGGATTGTGGGAGTCGAGGGTGGAGGATGTGAGGGAGGAGGTTTCCATGGGGAAGAAAAAGATGCGGGCGAGGATAGCGGAAAAGAGTGAGGATCACGGAGGTTGGGAATGGAGGGGTAGAGGATTGGGAAGAAAATGCGAGTTTGGCGGACAAGCGGGGAGTGAGGAGGTGGGCGGAGAGGGAGGGAAAGGGAATTTCGTGGGCCCTATGGCAAACAGCATCTCTCTTTCAAGGAGATCCGCACCTCCCGAGTAAACATCCATGCCTCGCATTTCAAACCTCGCAAAGAGAAAGAGGAATGGATGAAGGGAACGTGTTCAGTGGCAACGCACGTAGCGACGACTCGGTAAAGAATCGGCGTGTGACGATTATGCTCTTAAGTTTGTTTTTCTCGGAGAAATTCCCACATCCACGATGCCAACCACCCTAACCTCTGTCTTTTTCCGTTCGTGAGATAACTCCCCCCGTCTGTGCGTAAAAAACACAGATCGCTTCGAGTGCTCCTAAATAAATGGTTCGATCCATCATCCAATTTCTTCTTAGAGTATGCTCAAGAAAAATAAGTGAGAAGAATAAATATTTTGCTCGTTGGGTGAGTCTCGTAAAGTATCAAGTAAAAAATCTTAATGGGAACGGAAGTGCCGATTGTAAGGCATTCCTCCAATATAAGGATATGATTGACATGCGATACCTTCCCAACAATCACATATCGTTTTATTGTATTACTTTTCCATTTTTTCCGTCTTTGGGTACCTATAATAAACCTTACTGTAGACGTACAGGTTATGATTTTTAGAAACGGTCATAAGGAATCAAGCAAATTTGGGATGTTAATCATCTAGAGAGTTTAGCTTTGAAGTCACGCCTTATAATATAGTAAATATTAGTTGTTCATTTCGAAGCCAGATCTTGATAAATATCCATCTATATTTGCACATCTGCCCATCAAGTTACTATCAGGCCTGCGGCATGTTGTGCAAGTACCAAAAGCAGTTTTCGCAAATCGTTTATTTTCGCATATCGTTCAAGGATATTTAATTTTTGAAACAACTAATCCTGGCTTATGTTTCCATAACTTTTTCTAATGTAAGATTTAATTCTAATCAGTCCATTCACCAGCAATTTCTAATCAGTCCATTCCCAAATAATATCTAATTATATTTATATATGATTAAATTAATAGAAAAGGGCGATACCGAAAATTATTGCCCACAATTTAAAAATATATTGGGCAAACGCTTCGGCGCCCGGTTAGGAGGGAATAAAGTAAATGATAAAAAGATATACTCAATTTCAAGGTTCAAAATTTTCAGCAAACAAATTAAGAAGAATTTTGAGCAACGTTCGCAATAGAAACGGAGTATTGTCCTCTTTTAGCGGCGTGCTTAGCATTGGAACGGTGCAACTCCTTTGGTCGGTCTAAATTCGATAGCTACTTTTCTGGAGTGAGTGAAGACTAATCAAAGTTAAGTGTATAGTCCGTGTTGGGGTTGTTTCGTTTAGCCAATGAATGTATTGGCCCTTCGCTCTGTCGTCTTTGGGTTGCGTCGTCGATTCTCCGTACGATGCCAAATCCGTAGACGATTGGAAATGGCCAATGGCGGGGAGCGGTCGATAAAATCTGAGTAATTGGGCCTTCGAAAATGTTGCAAGGGAAAGAGAAGAGACTCGCAAAACTTTTAAGCGTTTTGGATAGGACCAAATATTTTGTTTGTGACGTATGTCTGATTCAGTACATTTCCCTAGAGCAGAATACGGATGCTGAATTTAAGTCTCTTCTGATATCAAAAATTGAAATAATTTAAATACATATTAATGTAAACTTTAAATTTCAAATGAATTTATCCTCTAAATAAGGTCATAAAACGTGAAGATGTCTTCTCTAGGCACATAAAATTGATAGTGTTTTCTTCAACGATTCATAAACCGTAGTGCCAGATATTATTATTATTATTATTATTAACAGGTTACGCCGCAGTTAGACAGAAGTCTGGTGGCAGCGTTTATAAATACATTAATTAAACATAATAATGATTAAATTCAAATTTAAGGTCATGTCACCATCCAATAATTAACTATATACTATACAATGGAATGAATTAAAAATTTAAATAATGAAGACGATACATTAACCTCCATTACATATCATTAAATTATCATCAAGATTTTTCAGGGTTCCTGGTAGGCCTTCACGGATATGCGGGTAGGGCCAAGAGTATGCACTTAGGGTTTAGAGGAGCGCGGAATCAAATCCATCTTGTGAAGTAACAGAAATATTCATAAACATATATGAATTACAAGACAGAAAGTTTGAGAAAATTATCAGAAAGGGGGTAAAGAGTAGGATCTACACATTTAGGTATTAGACATGGAAGTTAACTTCATGTTATTTATGAAAATAGAATAGAAGATTCTTCTTCAAATGCATCCGTAATTTATATGTCAACATTTTCAGTACAAATTTCTCGTTTTTCTTGAAACTAAATGTTCTCAATGATTTTTCTGAATAGTTAATCTTATGTGATTAAACTAATAAAATATCTACCGTGCATGACTTTGAGATTTTCAATTTCATTATCTCTTAATACTTAAATCATTACATCCATAACACCTAATACCTTCATTGCGTAAGTAACCTATTCTGTTGCTCATAAGAAAAATAAAACGAGGAAAAATAAATTCATCAAAGAGAGTTTAAAAGCATTCATTCCACCAATACTAATGCTGATTCATAATAGATAATTCCTAAGTTCAAGGAAAAGGGTGAACGGTAACTTTAACGGTAACATTAATTTGTGCGTCGAGGAATATTTCCAAAAAGTAATGGAAATTAAAAAAGTCTAACAAAATCGGGAACAGAACCCGAATACTTCACTTTCCGGGCGACTTAACACGTGCCAGAACAATTAGATAATAAGACAACGGCATATCTAATTTTTGTTTCACGATAGCTAAATTGGCCTGAGCAGTCACTCGGAAAGTGGAAAATCCGGGTTTGAGTCCCAATACTGTCAGTGAGAGAACCTCACTGTAGTGAGAGAATGTATGCACAATGAAGAGGGGATCAATTTAAAATAAACGGTTTTATTCACTGTGCGGTTGCTATATCAACTTTCAGGGCAGTTACTTGCAAGAAAAAAAACAATACATTCCACTATACTGCCACATTAAGATCCATCCCTATTTTATCTAATCCAAGAGTAAAATTGAAGATAAATGTCCAGGAATAAGGATGCCAATGCTGACTCAACGATAAAATGTTCTCCTATACGCTGAGTCCCAAAGTTACTTCCTACTACCCACTGTTTAAAGCAAGAAATCAATGCCTGGAAAAGAGAGAGAGAGAGAGAGGCGTGGGTGATGGAGATGGTTTAGGCCGGAAAGGAAGCAAGGTGGGGGAGACGTTTCAGATTCTGAGATGAGAGAGAGAGAGAGAGCGGGCGGGAATTTGACGGGCGGAGAGGATTACGGGAGATGTTGTGGCTGGATAAAACGTGGGGAATTTGATGCAGGAGAAAAGGGAGTAAGTGGACCGATGTGGTGCGGCAATGGGGAGACCGGATGGAAGGAAGCCGATGGACGGTAAGGAAAGAGGCAGAAAGAAGAGAGAGAAACCGGAGAGGCATTCACCATAAACTCGACATGGATGAAGGATGAAAAGACTGTCCAGGGAAAAGCGCTTCTTTCCTAAACTAGCAACCAGAGTGGACGTCGCGAGGATGTGAAGTTAAACAATCCTTGGCAATGCCAAGGAGTAACATCAACTACCCACATAAATATTAAAATGGAGCTAGTTACTCGTAAAAGAAATCTGTGATGGACAGCAGTCGATATTCCGATGATTCGATAAAAAGTGAAGGACGCGACGAAAGAGTGAAGCGGGTTTGCACCATCTCTCTATAAAGCATTATAATTATTAAGTTATTTGTAGTTGTACTATTGTAGAATTAGTAAAATACTTAAGTTACAGAAAATCAAACGAAGGAAATAAGAAAGAGAAACATTTTCCTATTTTCATCTTAAATGTATCAAATAAACGATTCCACTGACACGTTCATTCAAGCTCTCTTTTGTCATCATATTTATGGGTTTAATTTTAAGCTAAGATGATATTTTCGTTAAAATAAGAGTATTTCAGTGCATCACATCAGATTAAATAACGACAAACCAAAAAAAGTTGACGGTCAAGCATAAGTTACCTAAGTTAAAAAATATTAACTTTTAAACAGTGGTAACATTGCAGAGATATTATCAAAAAATTGTCTATTATTTGTAGTTGAGCTAAAGAAATAAATCTATCTCGGGTTATTTATTAAGGTCTGAGACGGCAACGTCCTGACACATATTTCCTAATGGTAACTTATATCTGTGTACTATATCTAATAAAGAAATACGATAAATTTAAAATAATAAAAATTATAAATTTCAAATTAATATTCTAAAAAGGAAAGGATTTAGGGAAAACCACTTTCACCGGTTTTGGTTAAAAGATAATTCCCAACAATTATTCTTAAACTCTAAACAAAAATATTTTCAGCGCTGTTATTTCCTTAGGGTTTGTAAGAACGAGAAAGTTGTAACCTATATTAAAATAAAATTTTACGATGTAAACAAACAATCAATGAACGCAACTTTAAAGCCACTAACTAAACATTTATTGTTTTTTTTTCGTATGTTGAGATCGTAATCGCCATTTCTATGAGTATATAATATTATAACACATGTTAATACATAATGGACGTTCACACATATATGTTATTAATATTTAAGTGAAGAAGTAAAATGTTTCTTTCTATCGTGGACAGTTGGAAAAGATAAGCACGACTTTTCTGTTCAGCGCTGATAGAAATTACAATATAACTATTATGGATTACGCATTCCACATTTCACCTCTGTGAGTATAATCGGCAGTGCAAGATATTTTCGTACACACAAGACACTTATTACTGATTTCGGTAAACTTGACTCAATAAATCATAGAGAGAAAATAAAATAAATCAAAATAACATCATAAAGTACGCTACGAGAGTTAAGTAATATTGATCACGCAAAATAAAAACTCGTACATAAATCATGAGCAGAAAGGAGTAAACGACTAAAGAGGAATCCGGATCTCAAAATGCGGCGGTGAATAATCGCAGGGCAAGCTCGTTTCTATACAGCATTCGAACACGTCATTACAGGTGCAAGTAGTGTGTTTGATGGATGGCCGGATCCACGAGAAGGAATGCAGTTCCTCTCCGTACGCCTGTTCGTAACGCCGAGGGACGTGCTCTCAACGTCTCGTAGTGCAGATACATCGCGGCGAAATGGAGACCATTAGGAGGAGGGAGACGTGACCAGCCAGACAGCACGTAGCTCATGCGGAGAAACGCGAATGAATACATGTCCCAATCAGAAAAATGGGAAGTTTGCAGACAGTACGCCTTCTCTGTTGAAAGAAGTCCCTAAGCAGGAATCAATGGCAAATTTATTTTTTCAAGGACGGGAAAGAAGAATCATGAGCTGCAGGAAAATTCCATTTAAATTACTCATAACCTATTTGTAGATCATAAAGGTGGGAAGACTTCGAACATTATAGCCTGGAATTCGGCTATTTTTTTATGTTAGCTGGTTATAAATTGAAAACAATTCAGATTTCTAAGCAAGGTATGAGAATTTATATCGTTAGTGATAAATATTTCTAAATTATATCGGGTATTGTGGGCATCCGACAAGCATTCCTCATACTAGAGTATATAACGTTTATATACTTCTATCAAATAAATTGATAATTAAAATATTTTATAGTATAGAATCCAACGGTAGGGTTTTCCAAGATTTTGAATGCTGATAGTTTTCCATAAGTAATCCAATTTCCAACCAATGTCAGGAATAATTTGATATGATTTTCATGAATTACTAAAATGTTTGGAGAATATTATTAGTTTTTTTGAGTTTAATGAATAATCGCAATTTAGTTTTCATACAAATGAAAGCGAATGAAGTAAAAATATAGTAAGGGAATTTTAACTGAGAAAAAAAATCCCTAGGAGTAATATAATCCACTCTAACATTGGTTCGCCTGTTCTTTTTGTATTATTTTACGAAGTTTATTTATTTATTCGCATTTATTTACATTAATTTTACATTAAAATAATTTCTCCAAAGTTTAACTTTGTGTAACTTAGCGCACATTGAAAGAAAGAATACTACAGCAGGTTTTTAATCTACTAGTTTCTTAAACGAGTTGACATCTCCAGGGCCACCTGAAAATGTAAACTCGTTGCCGAAACTAGTCAAATAAAAACCACTTGGAAATTACTAAGTACAAATTCTTTCTTTCATTATGTAAATTAATTTTAATTACTTTAAAGAAAAAAAATATATAAGCTCAAAAATAAAACTCAGAAGCATTAAAAAGTGAACTGCTTTTCTTTTTCTTAGCATAATCATAGGAGCATCTTTTGAGTAACGCTAAAGCAGATCAACATCTTTTTTCTGCTTGCTTGTTCCTGTCCTTATATATTAATAAATACATAGATTATTAAAAGCATCTCACACATTTGTGAACAGAGCAAGGAGAAATCTACTTTATTACCGACTTTAGCGAAAACGTTTAAGTATTACGAGTATTTCTTTCGAATGCTAATCGAATATTTTAATAAATGTCAATAACATTTACGAAATTAAATAATTCTATCAGAGGACTATTTAGGATAAACTATTAATATGATCTCAACTATCCACTGTCAAAGGCTCTTCTTAAATTATGGAAAACAAGTCTTAATCGTGCCTCCTTTGCAGCCGTCTAGGGAAACACAAGATTTTCACTACGCACTGACGTCCCTCTCTCTTGCCCTCATCAGAGTAGGTCTAGGGATGGGATAATGTCGCACTTGGGGAAAAGGGCGGTCAAATTTGGAGTCGCCGCGGCAAAGCTCATGTGAGTTTAGGGTGAAACGCAGTCCAAAGGGGACAGACGTAAAAAGAAGCGTGAATCCGCTAAATTGAAATTCCTGCATCCCACGCGGTGCAGAGCCGAAATGTTAGGCTTAGGAGACAGAAGGGGGAAGTACCTCTTGGCACAAAGATTTCGCTGGAAATGGAATGAGGCTGGAGCGGTCGAAATAAATGCAGCTTGGAGAGTTAAAGTCGACCCTCTTCAGTGGACTGGGAGGAGAAAGAGGTGGGAAGATGGATTCGCTGTACCAAATGTGAGAGGATATTAATTGTTTTGAGTTCGGTGGTGAGATCCTGAGACGTATATTCCCTAACAATCCTGCATTTATTTCTCATTATGAGTCTTCTCGTTTTCTTTCCGCTCCTATATATCTTCCTTGATATTGTTTGCCTCCTCTCTTCTCTACAAATTTACTGCTTAAAGAACTTGGAAATCTTAATTTTACCCCCGGCAATAAAAAGAATTTCCTTCTTTATTTCCATGATTTTTTTTTCTTTTTGACCCTCACAGTTTTTCTTTCCGTAGAAAGTACATTACCAATTGACTTTATCGTCTTTCATCTCTACTTCTTATAAAAAAACTACACAATTTTATCTTAACAAGAACCAATGGTGACGGTGTTTAGCAATCAAAATGTAAGCTCATACAATTATAAGGACTATCATTTCTTGCTCAACCAAATATTGTATTACCAAAGGATATTGATATGTTTTCGTTTTATATGACTATGAAGAGGTCATAGTCGTAGAAGTATGGTTTAGGATGCAAGCATAGCATAGCATGAATTGGAGAGATAATTGATTTCAGATATTCGATAGAGAATCTGCATAATCTTACAACATTGTATGAATTAGTCGTAATTAAAATTTTATAAGATATAATTACAGGTTCTCTTCAAATTAGTAATTTTTGGAACATTGGAATGAATTATCCAGAATTTCAAAGGTCAGTATTGATTTTAAAACTTCGCAATAACTAAATTAAATATAGAAGTGATCTTTAATATTGATTGTACGTCTTCCTCATAAAACCCATGCATTCAAATTTGGTTAAATATTTATGAAACCCCAAAAAATATATAAACATTGCATTTTCTGAAAAAACGTTGCAGTAATAAGAGAGATTTATATAAACATAAATAAAATCCAGCAGTTTAACGTCAGTTCTTTATGTGTAGATGATCTGATGCGAGCCAAAAGATCTAAAGATATCGCCCCTGCACCCCGTTAATGATACTGCGCCATTCTGATAGTGAAAGGCAGCGAATTGGAGAATTAATGCATTAATTAAAATAGCAACATGGCCTCTTACGTTCCGCACACGAGCGACGATTGTAACAAACACGATTCGGGAGCGTCTCACCTGAACTAGTACACCTACGGGTACACGAGGGCATCAATTTAATAAACGTTAAATCCATTTGACGAAAGAGAATCGATAAATTTTCGAGCATTTGGTTCAGCGGCCAGCGGCACTTCCGCTGCATCAGAGCACGCTCTTTTTTTTCATCATTCCGTCCCTCCTTTCATTTCATTCCACTTCGCATTGGGCACGCGGCCCACCTCTCCCTTGGAAACCTTATACCTCATCCTCTACCCTGTTCGCCCCTTTTGCCAGCAAACCCACCCACACTCGCCCTAACCTCTGCTTGGGCACCCATCTACTTTCCCCTACCCCGCACCCCAATTTCTCTCCGCGTTCCCTCCCTTTTTCCCCGGCATCACCTCTCTCCATTTTCCCCTGAAAATCCCACGGTGGACCCCTTTGCCACCTGCGTTCCCTCTAGCTGTGCACCCACTGAAAATCCGGGGTTTCCTCTCCTCCCAATTCCCTCTTTATCTTTCCCTCCTTTTCACCTCTCCCTCCCACTCTTTCCCTATCTTCGTCTCTATTTCCCTCTCTCCCAGCACTCGGGGCTCGCATTCCTACATCCATCACATTCATTCCTTTGCCGTTACTCCGCCCGGAACTATTTGCTATCCCTTTCTCCCTGTGTGCTTTTAAAGCTAAACTCTCGAACGTGCGTTTCCCTCCCACACTCCCTGTCGCAGGTAGAAACAGTCAAAACCAACAAACAATTACGCGTTATAATGCGGAAAGTGTGAGGGGAATAAAATGCCGCTGCGTGCCATATTTAAAGTTGGCTCTAAACGGCGAACGGTTCTTTATGGGGTCGTTTTTTGGCAAAAACGCGGCGCTAGGCTTTAAAATGTTCTAAATTTAGAAGCGAAGATAATGGGTCCCTCGCTCTCGGAGATGCATTATAATAAATTGCAATGCAAAATTCCAATATTTAAACTGTCTCGTTCGTTGAGAGTTCGGTCTCGAAAGAGCGAAAATTACTGGCGACTGCTCTTGAGGCCTGAAAATGTTTATTATCTCGTGATTTTATCATGGGTAGACTGCGGCACAGTTTAATATAGTTCCCACATAGAATTTCACTTTAGAGTTGCATTTCTGGCTTTAAACGTTCATTGTTTATGGATAAGTCAATTTTAATCCTATGCTTTCTGTTACACGATTCCACTATGCTCGCCAGGTAGTTAAACATTTTACCGCCGTAAGCACTTTATAAAACAAACTATATTACAATGATGTTTCATGAAAATAATTCATAAAAGTTGCTGTCTACCGCATTGTGTACCCGATTCATTTTTATGATTACAGTCTTCAGTACATTTCCAAGAATCTGTTCTGTTATAAAAATCCATTTTCAATGTTTATGTTACAATTTGAAAGGATTTTTGGAGTAACTCTTAAAGATTCTTACAGATGAAAAAAGCTAACATTAGGATTTTAACTTTAAGGAGAAAGTCGGCTCTAATAGGACACACTGGCTTATTAAGCTTTGTTTAAAATATAAGAACTTTTTATTTCCACAAATGAAAATAAAAAAACGGATCAACGATATATTTACATGCAAATAGCTCCCCTTAGTAAGCAGCCCTCGGTAAAATTTCCAAATCATCCCGTTTAACTTCATAGACGCATGAAATACCGAAAGTTCTCCCATTCAAGATGGATCAAAACTCTAGCAATAAACACAAAAATTTCTGAGTAAATCAGCTGTAGCTACATATTGCAGTTTTTTGTATAAAATCGAAATGCTTATAAAACTTTCTCTCGCAGAATACAATGAAGCCACCCATCTTCAAGGTAAACAAATATAATCCTTGGAGTGTAGCAGGTATATCTGTCATTAAAATTTATAACCTTCTCTATCTACATTCGTGGTACGTAACCTCTTGCAGAACGGTTTAAAAATTTAACTTACGCAAGTCAAAGGAGGCAAACAAAAGAAACCCACCAAGAGGAATGGGAGAACAAACACTTACTAAGTTATCAAATAGGAAAAGGAGGAAGAAGTCACACGATTATTTTGAGAATCTTAGGAATTCGCGACAAGAAGAGATTTCTGGACTGTAGACTGAGTTCGCGCATTTAGGAGTTGGTGAAGTCGTCATTAGAAGAAACGGAATTTAGCGCCGCCTCGCGGGAGAAGAGTAACTGAGCAACAAGAACAGCGCAAATTCCGGCCGAATGAAAAGGAACTACAGGAGCGAGGCAAAGACCCAAATGTGGAGAATAATCCAAATAAGAAAAAGAGAGAGCCCTCTGCGTATGACAAGCATTATTTTCGAAGTGCATTCCATTAATCACGAATGGCATGAAGGGAATGTCGGAAGAGCTTCATGGCTGCATAAACAATTATGTCATGGAAATAAAGTTCTGAAAAGTTCGAGATAATGTCGCAAGAAAATAAATGCCAATGCCACTCTACATGCAGAAAATGAGACGAATTGCCATGACATTTCAGCATTCTAAAATGTTAAATCCAGTCGCTGAAGAAAGCATTACTCTCACTATTATCTTAACTTATTTGAAAGTCTTTGGTAATTCAGTTTTTTGATAAAAAAGAAAAGTAAAACAAAATTAAGCACACAGTTCTGAGAGATTAAAAAAAAAAACTCAGGGTCTACTGAAAGAAATAAAAGTAATGTCATGTAACAGAAACTTACGCATTAAGCACTCTTAAACTTTGAAATTACTAAGGGATAGTTGAGGAAAAGATTCCTGCAATAAACACCAAAATACTTCGTTAGTCTTCGATTTTTTATCAAAATATGATATACCAGATACATTGTATTATTGCCCTTTCCTTGTAGTAACAATAGACGAAAAAATATTAAACAATGAAAGAATATCAATATGTAAATGCCAGCTATCCAAGTACAGGTGGCTATAAATTGTAAAAACAAGCCACATACTTCTCCAAAAAATTTAATGTAATTTTATATAGGAATTTTAATAATAGATATATAGCAGCATAAGAAATTAGAGAGACTAAATCTCACAAGTTGTCAAATGACAATAACACCTCTATTCCCATTTGAATTTAAGTTAATAATATAATTTTAATTTTCTATAAGTAGTTTAGCGTACCATTAATAATAACCAGTGGTATAATATTTCAATTTTTAAGTAAATTTCAGGGCTACTGATTGAATTTTGTTAAACGTTAACTGATTACCGCCTATCAAAACTCTATTATCACGCGGAACATAAGTTTCAACATTAAAGATTTCATTAATTAGTTATCAGTTCACTAAAATGAACGATATTCAAAGTACATTTTACGGTGAGAGGTTTTAATAGTTAGAACTTCTTTTACTCTACTTACTGTAGTTTCTGCTTCTTGCGCTTTAGTTTCTATAAAGATTAATTGATTCTATAAGACTATTGTTATTCTAAAAATTATGAAAACTCTGGCTTCAATATTTATTACAGTAATTTTTTTCTAAAAATGCATCAAAAATTCTACGATCGATAAGTATGATTGTATTAAAAATTCAGAGAACCTGTAAATAAATCAAAGCGGTACGGTATTCGGAAATCATCCATTTCATTCCGTAAACTGACATGCAAGACTAGTGAAAGAAAAGTAAGAAATGATGAAATGACGTCACGATTCGCGTGATGTCGATGGATTTCATCAGAAAATTTCCGAAAAAGAAACACGTAATGATAACAGCATAGACTTTTCAAAGATATCTCACTTATCACCTCCACGTAGAAGAAGATACACATTACAGCAAATAAGAAATCAATACCTCGAACTGGGATTTCAGACTATTAATTTTAAACCTCTGCTCGTACTTATGAAATGCAGCTAAATTATCCTTATGGAAGCTCTTCCCCTAATTGGACAAAATCGTTGTCATTTTATTGACGCCACGGATTTACGCAACCCGTCCTAGAATACCTTTTTCATCTCTTCTTCCTTATTTCCCTTTTCCCTTCTTCCTTTTTCCCCATGCTTGTACTCCGTAATTTGTTTTCGTAGTTGAGAGATGTTACTCAGTGACACATTAACTATCCAGTTCTCTTGGAATTTCGTACTTTATTGCTCTGATAAATATCTACTCCTTATACAAACTTTACATCTCTTAATCTGCCTCGCCTAATGTAATGTTTCGTCTTACTACAATGTTTTACGATCTTAAACGATACCTGTATCTTATGTAGATTCACCCTTATTTCGCTTCCGATTGGCGGAGTAGCTATCATTGCTTAATGACACATCAATGTTTATTCTTCTCTCGCTCGAATCATTAATGCTCGATGATTTTTTTTTTCGTATCGTTAGTAACTATTCAGCTTGATGCTAACATTTCTATTGTGGTCATATCTAATAATATTCCCCAAACTGATTACTTTATTTATTATGCCAATCATGATAATATTTTTCACTGATTCTGCTCCTCTAAAAACCAATAATTATATTACCGTTATAGATTTTTTAATCTCCTCTAACATGTACATCGGGATTTAAAAGTATCTTTCAAGTCCTAAAATTTAAAGGTACTCTGACCTATCCTTGTGGAACTTCTTCAAAATACATAAAAAGCAATTCCCGCAAGATTCATCCCTCGCCACCAATTTCAAATATAAAAATACAATTCTCATCTTTAGGTTCCTAAGAAGACTTTAAATGCATTCTAGGACACCCATATGCTTAAAAATGTTGGTTAACTTGTGATATATCAATATTTCAATTCACAATAAAAGCTGAGATATTTTACTATCTCTGTAATTCACAATATAAATAGAAAAATTATCCTGATTAAGATCTCTACAAAACATTGATTTCTACAATGGAATGTTCGCATACAAATCTACCAAAATCCGACCTAAAAACCTGATTGGATCATACAGTTGTCCTAGTTATATCCTAGATTTTTTGTCCTCGATTTGGTAAAACTCCGGTTTAGTTACATCGGTCTCTTAAACCTTAATAAGCAAAAGATCTATAATTGAACATTTTTGTCCAGTGGAATAGTAAGGGGGGAATAAGAAGAAAGCGATAACACCACCAATTACCACGTACGCAATCCAGCTACCGCTACGAACTACAGTTTTGCTACCCCGAGGGGATGGTATCGCAGGAGCTCGGATAGCGCAAGGAGAACAAGGGAGATAGACGGCGAGAGAAAGTTAGAGGAGTTGGATGAGAGAGAGAGGGACGGAGGTAGTGAGAGAGAGAGAGGAAAAGACAGAGACAGAACATGGCTGAGGATCAGCCAGCTCTCGGTTTGAAGGACGATCGATGTTTGCCCGACGAGTGACAGCTCACGTTTCCGCTGCGAGCAGTGATTGGCCCAGGAGTGCGCCCTGGGGGAGCCAATGTGGCCCTACGCACAACTTGAGAGAGAGAGACAGTGAGAAACATAGGTTGGGAAAGAGAGAGGGAGGAGTTTGAGAAGTGAGTGGAAAAAGAAAGTGACAGGGAGAGGAAGAAAGGAAGTTAATGAGTGTCAGGAGGGGAAAAAGAAGTGGAGTGGATATAAGAAGTGAGAGGAGAAGTGAAGGAGAAAGATAGAGAGAGGGGCTGTGTTGTTGGACAATGGTCTCTATTCGAGCGTGATTGAGACTGAAGAGAACCTTCTTTCTTATCTGCAAGTGCGAGAGATGGGAGCGAGGGAGAATGGTGACGGGTTGAAAGACAAAGTGACGAAGAGGAACAGACACCAAAGAACAGAATATAGTAGCTACTTTTCTAACTCATCCCATCTTTCTTAGCATATTCTATGGAGCGCTGAAATACTAAATCTTCCATCGAGGATGCTATAAACAAACCACGGTATGGTTACTAGGGGGTTTCATTATTAATTTATTTTTACTTTCATAGGTGCGAGTAATCAATGATGAAAATGTTTCTTAATTGTTAAATAAAAAATGTAACGAAAATTAAAACTTTGGCCAGAGGTAAAAATCTCCTTCAACATGCAAACGTAATTGTTAAATAAAAAATGTAACGAAAATTAAAACTTTGGCCAGAGGTAAAAATCTCCTTCAACATGCAAACGTAAGCACTGTAAACGTACCAGATGCTTTAAACAAAGGAATCATTAAATCAGTACTTAATTAATAAGGAAATTCATGATTGAAGGGGTTCATGGCTCATACTTACTTTATTATCTCCTGTATATATTTTATGGAACAGGCTAGTACATCACATAAAAGCTCATGAGAGTCGACTGCGTACTCACGGTAACAAATTAAGGATATCTATCCAGATCATGCTAGCATATAATTGATTAACTGTTTCGAAAATGGGTTCTTATTAGTAACGGAAGAGTTTTAAAAAAACGTACGAGAGTTTTCCTTTTCGACATGAGCAGAAAATATCCCAATGAAGATTCTTTTAAAAAGAAGAAATTCTGTACAATAATAACCTCAACTAACGAGTGAACCTGATTCAGAAAATTCGGGCTAACGAAGATTTTTTTCACTGTTTTCAGGCTTCGGTTAACGAAGTTTTTTTTTCATGCGCGAGCTAACATAAAATAGTAAACATGAAAGTT
Source organism: Ladona fulva (assembly GCA_000376725.2). Lineage (NCBI taxonomy): Eukaryota > Metazoa > Arthropoda > Insecta > Odonata > Libellulidae > Ladona > Ladona fulva. The sequence continues at coordinate 2,591,461 of KZ308556.1, forward strand.
CGGGCCATTGAAGTCTATTATCATTTCCATCTGTATGTGTGGTAAACAAAAGAGCTGACCACATCACATAGGGGACACCCACCAACCAAAATGGATTGTTTATCTTCAGGAGAATTGTAACTCCTAGTATCATCACGTTTCAGCTAACTAGGATTTTGGCAAACGAATGTGATTCCCGAAAGAACTACCTTCGTTAATCGAGGTATCATTTTATTTTAAACAGAAATGTTTCAAGATTCTGTTACATACATACCAATAGTCCTACATGATGACTTAACTAAGAAATTCATTTGAACTTTCTTACCGATACACAAAAAGGATTATTTAACAAATTGACAAAAGGAAAATTATCACAGAACTTATTTATTAGGGGCAATTCAATAAAAAATATTCAATGAATAAATGTGAACATACACTATCACAAGCAGTTAATGAACAAAACTATTTTAAAATTCCGCAGTAGATACTAAAATTCCGATAACTTTTATCGAGAATTATTATTACTAAAATAATCTGAATTTCAAGATATTTTATCAGGATGGAGCAATGATTTTAGCCAAGTTTATGTTATTTTGAAATATCGATTGAGTAATTAACATCAGAAAAAACTTTTATGCGGTACCACAAATCTAAAACTAATAAAAACTGTACAGCAATATGTTCAATCGGTTTACTTTTCGAGTCTTTACAGCTGACGATGTTCACCAGTGATGCTGTAATTGGACTAGAGTAGATCCGCAGACACTTTCGAAGAAAGTGGTCCGATACATTTTTGAACATTTTCAAAAGGGATGGACTTGTCTTATCAAAGTAAGATTTCTTTCTAACTTAGAAAGGAACTGTCTAAAGTAAAAATATAATCATACTTTCAATTGATTTAAATTAAATGGCTAAATAATTCCAATGTTATTGAGCTTTAATTAGGTTTGATTTTCATTTGCACATTAACACTGAAACACACAACTGCTGCAATATTACTTTCACAGAGAAAATATTTTCAAAGTCTTGATTTCAGTTAAAGAGCTTGAAAAAGAGTATCTCAACCTCTAATTCTTTTATGTATGAGAAAATCTATAAACGTCATTATTACCTTCCAATAGTATATACTTTACTCTCTCTATTTCTTTCATAGAAACCACATATGCAAAAGGACTAGGTAAATGATAGTAATTTTGACTCTTTGGTTATTGATGCGCCTAACCGTGCCACCCTCTGATATTTATTCAGGAAACACTAATTCAATAACGGAGTAATGCCTTTGAGATACAAACGTCTCTTTAATTACGTTCCTAAACTTTTATTCCACCCATACATTCCTTCCTTTTTCCATGCCCCTTTCCTTCGCATTTAACCTTCTTTCTCCTTTGTTCCCTTTTCTCAGCTCCTTTGTCTTTCCTTAACAGTCAGTCACTCGCAAACACACACACGTACACAGAATGGCTCCTCCCAAATCGATCAATCGATCTGTACTCTCGTAGTACGTGGTCTGATGACGGCGCGTCACTCTTTCTTTTCTCTCTGCCTACGCCCCGTGGGCCACTCAGTGAGCGAAACCATAAGGAAATGATGAGTGCCCTCTTGTCACAGCCTGTAATACTTCATCCTCGGAATTTAAAGCCCTCATCAAAAACTTTCATTATATCAAGCATCGCAAGTGATATTAAGATACCTTTCCTTTGAATATTAACATTATTTATAGGACACTGATTTATATTCAAGTCACTTTATGGAAATTGTTCCATTTTTTTCTTATTTTTGTTTCAATTCATAAGTCATTACTTCCATTGTTTTATTGAAGTTTTTTGCAAAGCGCTCAAAATCCTTGATTGCTACTGAGGTATAAGGTGTACAATAATCTATTTATAATGTTTTCTTTAATATGACCAGTCTCCTCTTTATCTGGGTGATTGGCAAAACACCTTATAAAACACTTGTGGTTAATATCTGTAGGTTTCGGATGTTGCACGCATTTTTTTAGTGTTTTACCTTGGGGTGCATTTTTCCAATGTATCGAATATCTTCATTGTTTCTATTTACCATACTCATTCTATTTTTTCAGTCTCTAATTTTCTTGAACTGCTATTTTTCATTTAAAACAAATCTTAAATACCGTAATATGCTGAATTACCTATTAGATTGTTCCTAATTACAGGAACATTCAGTATTTTCTTCTTCTATAGAAATTAATATGCTAAATTTACGAATAGATAAAGAACTAATAATGTAGAATTTTGAATATTCTCTGTTAGATAAGACAAATAGGAAATTCTATATTTCCTCTCCATTTCAAAAAAGATATTCCTTACTCCTTCTGTCCTCATAAAGTAATCTGTAATGTTTGATTTAAGAAGAGACCATATAAATCGAATCCATAGATATTGCAAAACTCAATTAATCTTAGCTGAAACAAAGTAGATATACTGTTCTAATCTCATGAGTAGATAAGTGCTTCCTCCCATCTCCGCTAAAACCCTCTGCAAAAACATACGCTCTCCAATAGCGTTGATTTTCCCGTAAAAATCCCGTACCTTCACATTTTGCGGTGGATATGGAATAACAGACGACCTCGATATTTAAAGACTGTCTCCGCGATTAAAAGTAGATGCTACACATGTCCTTTAAAGTACCGCAATTTTTCAAGGATAACACGGAAAAACCATCCGAAAGGCATTTTGCGGCAGTTAGGACGAGCGATGCTGCGATACTGTACATTCAGGCGTAGTTCCATTACATTTCCCTATGGATGCAAATGGACATCACGCTTTGGATGTTAGCGTCACTCTGATTAATCGATGGACATTTGTCTTTTAAATGTCACCATGCAAGTAGCCGCGGAGTTCACGCGTGTGACTGAATGCGTGTCAATGAACGGGGCATAGATATAGTGCCGGAATTACCATTAAACTAAAAAAAAAGACTATGGAATTTATCGCTTCAAATGCAGTACTTCCCTTAAAAATCTGCAAGAAATCGTAAATGAATGCATCCTCTCCGAGTGATGGATGTGACGACTTTATTAGCGATATTCCACTGAATTGCGTTCCTCTTATCTCATGAACACGTCGCTTGAACACGGATACACATGCAATGGTTAGATACGATTTGTTATCGTTCTAATGCTTTATCTTTTGACATTTCTCCACATCTCAAACTGAATTTTGAGGTACCAGGTCCGAGAATATGGATATCTATATATTTTACTAACTTATGAAGTAAATATTTTGCTGTTCTATATAAAAAGTAACAGAGTTCACGCTAAGTATAACAACAGATCTACATCTACGTAGGTACCCTGCAAGACCCCTTTCGACGTGTGGCAGGGGGATAAAAAAATTGTCTAAAATAGGATTATCATTTCCTCACTAATGTGGTAATCTTATTATTTTCTTGAATTACTTAATTCTAATTTAACTGTTCTATTATTTCCTTTGTGATGAAACGGTTAAATGAATTTGACGAGATATATCTCATAAATTATATGCAATGAATAAAATCTGTGATATCACTAATAGAATGTAATCTTCGAATGCTATTTCCGTTTATTGGTAAGTTACGACCAATCACGATTTACGACCCGCATGGAAACTGCTTATTAATGTATCTCAACGAATACCTAATCAGCAGTGCCTGTTATCCATCTCAAAGAGCGAAAGGAACTCATCGATTTTTCTCAAAACGTGAGTTGCCTTAGAGAATCGAGGAGACGGGATGATAAGGAGATGGTTAAAATGATAGGAACGACGGAGATAGAGAGTGATAAAGTGCAAGCAATGGATAAAGAAAGAGGTTGGATAGGAAGATGTGAAGATATTTCGTGGGTTTTGAGAGATACGCATCTGACGTGGAAAGCAGCGCCATCGATTATCCCAAACGGAAGTGAGCGATGAATATCGGAATGAAGGAGACTTCATAAATTCGGCACAAGAGACACGGGTTTTTGAATCTTGAAAACGAAAGACCGTTTAAGATTACGCGAGAGAGACGTAAATAGTAAGAGAGAAACCTTACAGCACTTAATCATTGATCGATTTTCATCGCTTGAATGAATATGTTGAGCTCTCTGTTTGATAATGCGACGTTAAAACTCTCTCCAATGAAGCATCGCGTAACCTTTTTCGCTATATAAGAGGTTAAAACACTTCAAATGAGCGAAATAAACATCTACAGTAATAAAAGAATATTCATAACTACTCTCACGAAACAATTTGCTTTCTTGCTTGATTTGACCGTCTCTGTTTGACTTGTTAACATAATGAATTATCTTCTAAAGGAATCAAGATATTCGTTTCATTAAAAATGTATTTTAAAATTAATCCATAAATGCATCCATAGTCAATATTTGTAATAAATGAATAATTTAAGAGATATAAATCGATTATTTAGCGATTTAAAATGAAAAATAGGAAACGCACACGCAATGAGATAGTTCAACCAAAATGTATCGTTATTGAATGCTTAAATTAATGTGGTAGAAAACGGATTAATGAAGCTAATTGGTTAATGAGAAAAACAATATCTGCTGTAAAACAGAAGCATAAATTCGCTTTTTATCAAAATATACCGTTCATTATGCTACCGAGGTAGTTGAAGCTTACATTCGTAATAATTCTACCTTAAACCAAACAAGACGTAAATGAATAAATAGAAAGTATTTCTATTGTATCGATTTTAAAATATTCTTCCGTCCCAGTTAAAAGTGATGAGCGGGAAAGAATTTCTGAAAGTCAATAAAAAGAAGCTTATCGATGTTATCATAAATTATAGAGGCTATTTACATTTTGCCAATTTAAATCTAGAAGATACTAAATTGTAGGTTGTGATATTTAGAATTTAGAAGAATATACAGATATTTAGAATATCATTTCAGAAGATGAACGTTAAATAATAGAGTTTAAAATTAAATTAAATTTCAAAGGATTATTCCAAATTCAAAAGTGGAGCACATTTTAAAATCCATACGTAAAAGTTATGCCAGTTGAGTTTAACTTCATTTAAATTTCAATGAGCACATCGTGGTTTCTAAGATTTTCGGTTAAATTAATTTAATTTTCCTGCATTTCAGACTGTTTGTAATTTTAATTTTTATAGAATATTAATATAATCTTAGATGAGGTTCTTCGCCGAAATACACATACAACATCGAAACACACGCGATAGAGACACAAACGGTGATGCTTCATCACTTCAAACGTGACTTGAGTCAAATTGAAAGATGCAAGAAAAATTTAGCATTAAACTTAAAATTTAGAGAGAGATATTCACGAGTGTATACTTGAATATTCGCACTTAAGATTCAGTCTGAATACAGTTCGGAAAACTGACGTCATTTCACGATAATCTTGCTTTTCTGCATCATGAAGACATCATTAGACCTACAACTCAACAGGTTCTTTCCCATAGAGTCTCCAATTTCTCCTATTTTTCTCTTTTAACCCTCTCTATCTTCGTTTGAATTGTGCACCAACTGCGCGACTGTGACACCCGTATTTTCTACACATTCACATCTCTTTCTCTGGAACTATTTGAATTCTAATATTCTGCTTCTGCTACATGTGCCCTCTCCTAGCCTGCAGACCAATATCCCTTTAAATCATAGAGCAATTTCTTCTAGTAGTGTCTCAAGCATTTAATCTGAATGAACCTTTGGAAAATTCCATGCTAACAGGTCGTTTTCTATACCTGGTTACATCTGTAACTTAAACCTGCCGTCTCATTACATAATAACCGTGCTCTTTTATCATTCCAGGAGAATTTGAAATTTGTACATCTGCAATTTCCAATTACCGTCGATCCCAAGAGGAGATATTCAGAAATGTTATTCCTGTAAAATATTTTTTTTCATTGAGTTTTTATATATTTAGACAGTTCTGAGAGCCTGTTTTCTGAAAGCACAAACCCCCTTTCCGTTCATTTTGAATTATATAGATATTGTTATCAACACGATACGCTAGTTCCAAGTTCACCATTTCTTGCGAGTGTTTTACGGCAAAGGAGTTTTTCCCTTAAGTGAATAATAAAGTTTTTTCCTCTTTATACTTCATTCTTTCGTTTACAGTATCATTTGCTACATGTTAAATATCGCTACTGACTATGAAATTAAGATGGGTTGAATTGAAAGATTAATCAGTCAGCCCCGTTCTAATGAAAATATTTTCTAGTTCACTCTGTTTCCAATTCTTCGTAGTCTTTCCTTGTGTTTCGTGGTTCATCACTTATTAAATACTTTTATTTAGACTAAATGCAAAATATTATGCATTTTTACGATTCAGAAAAATATTTCTTCTCTTGATAAGTAATAAAAACTAAAAATCCATTCACTATTGGTAGAGTTTTGCGCTTATAATTGCCTGATACGCATCGGAATTCGAAACAACATTTTAATGTCGATCAGTTGTAATAAATCACGAGGAAAAGTTGACGAAATCTTCGTGAATCCACTAATATTAAGCAGAATGATATTTTCACTTCCTCTAAATAAATACATTCGAAGGATTAGGGTCGAATCTGTGAAAACTTAAGATAACGGTAAGAGTTTTATATATGCTTTTCAATAATTGTACGAGCGTAACCTATTTTACAAATGAGTAGTTAATTGTTTGGCCTAACATCACAATTACGCATGTATTGATAGGCCTTGCAATTTCCGAAAAGCAATGGTTTCCCTCGAAAAGAAGACCGGACTCCTTTCGATAACATCACATTCTCTTGTATCGTATGCCCAAACAAGTAAGTAGGCATGCCTACACTTAAGCTAATGTACGTGCCATTTAATTTGTGCGATATTGGTTGGTGAAATTCTTGGAAATGAAAGTAAGTGCAGTATGACAATCTTTAGCAGAGAGATGCAAGAGACCGCCTGGAGCATAGGATAAAGGAATGCACATCTACATTGACGGGTTGCGCGGTTTTCAGGGGCAACGTCCTTTCTGCTCCTGTGAAGATCAGTTTCCCAACTTCTTCCAAGTCGAAGGATTTCCCAATCCAAGCGCATTCCGGAAATAATGTCACCATCTTCAAGGGTGTCAACGATTTGTTTCCCCTTTGTGATCACCCTTTAAGATGGAGACATTTTTTCTGAAATGCGCATATGGTGGTTCCTAGAAATTTGTAATCCGGAACTTCGGTTCGCTTCCAAACGCGAGTTCCATTTGCCGACATACGGTTTGCGGACTGTTATTAAGACTCAATTAACTAATATAACTATTCGTTCAACATATCATTGCATAGCAAATAACCCAATTATCAGTGAAATCTATAATCTACTCCACAAAACTTTAAATGGATGAATTTCGAAATTGTATAATTTTCAAGTATATGTTATGATTTTATGACATTTTTATAATGTTTATTGTAGTACTATTAAACTAATTCTACGTATAACTACGATAATTCCACTATTTGAGAAGAAACGAAATTTCAGGGCCTAAAATCAGTTTATGAAGACAAAATAAATATCGTCGAGAACGACACATTTTCAAACATCAAAAGGAATGAAAGACATACTTGAGCTGGGTTTTCGTGCAAAAACTTAACTACGTAGATCTCAAAGGAAACGTTGATCTTTAAAAGTTAGCTCGGATGTCGATGACACCATTAATCGTCTGAGGTGTCTTGGAGGGCTACTTTATAGGGCAAGTTATTCTACTTCCATAATATCGCGAGTATACCAAGAAAATGAAGGAATGAAATATTAGCACCTAAAGATTAGCAGTCTAGTGCCGCATGTTATACATACTTTAAAATATGGAAAGCCAACCTCTCTAGAATAATAGTATCATTAAAAGTATTTTATCACGCATAACTCTTCTAAAGCTCCTTTTCGATCTATTATTTATTGGGACTTCAAGAAATAGGGATGGAAATTGTAAAATATGAGCTGAATATGTTACTGAATTACTGATTGTCTTCCAAGTTCTCTTAAACCGCAGACCCAGTCATTCCGGAGAGAAATTAGAGCTTGACTCGTAAATTAATTGCACTTTTCAAAGCAGCTGAAAATCGTTGGTCAAAGCGCGTAGCTTCTTGCGATAAGTATGATTATAAAAAAATATCATAAAAGTTAAACCGTATTCTTCTGCACGAAAATAAAACCTTGCACTTTCACTACTTTGACTCTTGACGAATTCGTAGCTGTTGAAATTTATTTTACTGATCTGTGGAATCGTAAACAGTCCCTTATATCCTACTTGATGTCGCGTTGTTTCGACATTTTGAAAAATCACCCTGGATCCCCATTTAGAAGAAAGATGGCGCGAATTTATTAAAGAGTATGATACACCGAAAACCGTCAGCTGCGATGGCAGCTCGTCCGTTATTCTTCGGCTGCATCTGTTATCAAATGTCCCATGTCCCCCATTCCGTTCCAAGTCTCCTCCGTTACGAACCCAGGCGACATGCTCAACTGAAAAAAATCTCTCAAAAATTCCACTTCCCTCTCCCACCCCAACCTGTCTCTCACCCGACTTTCTCTTCCTTCCTCTCGCTTTTCTCTCGTTCAGCAATTTTTTCAAATTTTTTACTGCCACCTCTTCATTCTCTTTAAAAAAGCGACGCCAACAGTCTCCGATCGAAAAATTCATTCGTCGCCAAATTATTACTGTGCTTATCGCTTTCAATGGATGATGTAGATTCATATATCCCTATTTCAAGGTTTGATATCATGAAAAACAGAGTTTGTAATCTTTGATGTGATGTTTCGCTTTAGATGGAGTTAACACAAAAAGAAGTGCTTTTTTCCTCAATTTATTCGTCAAAAATCCTGTTGCAGCAAATACCGCCATCTTTAATTAACATAAAAAATTGTTGTAAGCTAATTATGGAAGAAAAACTAATCTAAACTCTAACTTAAGTAACTTTCGTACCGTGATATGTTGGCACTTTAACAGTCCATACAGCTAATTATATTCTACGTTAAGAGCATAATTAGTCTTCAAAACATTTCATTTGGTAAATATTTCATTTTAAATTACGAATATCCAAATAATTACGACTTTTAAGAAGTAAAATTGGGATAAATTTTCTCCTAAAATTAACATTTTCATAGAGAAAATGATGATTTGATGTGAATGATTGGATTTGATATTCATAAAAAAATTTAAAATTTTCTAATTTGGACATGAAGGTTCGTGGCACTAATGGTTACAATATACTATGACAATTAAATACCAGTACCAAGAGAGAGAGACATCGCGGGAAGCAGTAAATACTTTAGTTATATTCCCATCGTTATCAAATACAACTTCAGTACAATTGAAATGTTTATATTTCAGAAAAACATTGTATTTTATAATTAACTACTAATACAGGGAAAAGCTTTCATATTTTGTGGGAAAAGTTTCATTTTTAGACAACAAAGGTCATCACATAATCAATGAAGTGCCACCTGCAGAGCACAGGCTATGGTTTGGAAACCCTGTTCCCATGTAAGTTTGGTAAGGTCTTATTTAAAAATAACCAATGGAATACATACACTAATGGACATAACTTTTAAATGTTTAAGGACACAAATTAAGCCATACATAAACAGATATAGGTAAGAAAGTTTCAGATGCTCTTATTCGACAAACTTAAACAAACCTTTCCTTAACACATAAGATTAAAAAATTGTGTAAGATTCATTTGGTAATGAATAGCAACATGATTAGGGATTTTTTTCGGAAAAACGTTGTCATAAATTCGTTGGTTACATGCTACGGCGCATTATTGAAAACGGCCTTAGAATTCCCGCTAAAACAAGCTTCACTACCCCAAAGCTCACTTTCAAAGAGAAATCCCTCCGGCGATCGAACAGGCAACTCCGAGGGCAGAGGACGGAAGAAAAGGCCCTCTACGGAAAAGAAGGTAATTTTCGGATCTTAAAGCGAAATTCCTTCAGTTCGTTGGCGGAAAGAAAAATAGTTGAAGGCATTGAAGCGTAAGGCGCTGAAAAGAGAAGTGTGCTAGGATGAGGAACTTTTTTTTTCTTCTGGATGAGAAAAAGGTGCACTAGGGGAGGGAAATAATGGGAATGGTTAGGATGTTAAGAAGAAGAATGTACGTTAGTTAAAGGGGAGTTGGGAGAGGAGGCGGTGTAGGAATTGAGAATTCGGCAGGCAGGCGGCTTTAGGTGGAATGAAGGGTGATGGAGAGGGGAGTAGAACCGGCTGCCCATTAGGTAGAGTGGAGGAAGCTGAAGAAAAGTGTTCAAGAGTGGGAACATGGAAACAGGTGCGGATGAGAGAGCACCACACATCTCCTCTTTCCTCCTTGGAAGAAGTAGACTCACTTTCCACTCTTTCGCTGCCACTGCTGCTGCTTCGTCTCGTTTTTGCCACCTTTCTTTTACAGAAAAACTTCCTTATTCAACCCGTTCGTCAGCCTGTCCTGTATCCGCAGCTACGATTTGTCAAGGGTTATCTGACAGTACGAAATTAATGTTTACAAATTCAAAACCTTTCTTTGAAGAATTTTAATGATTTTTTTTTGTTCGAAACTCCGGCGTGACACGTATTCTATGAAAATGAATATAGATGTTTACTTTAAAAGGGATGGAACCCATGGAATCTTTACTTATCCAAGGGAAATATAAAAAAACACTTAAAGATACTACAACTACTCTTTTTCTCAAATTTTTAATTTAGTTTAATTTGGTCTGTTTTAGTTACAGAGATGTGGAAACGGTCCTGAATGTGATACCGGTAAGTGCCCTATCTTCTGATGAGGTATAGTGGAAGAAAAAAATGAAATAAAAATTTTGATTGAAACCAAGAGGCATTATCATGATATACCGTTAAGAATAATGAGACCATATCGTGGATAATGAGAGATAAAACTATCGGCAAAGAGTAGAAGTGCATTTTTGAAAACAATGACCTTCAACATTTACTTGAACTTTAATTAAGAGTACCGTTATTAAACTACTTAATAGCAAAACCTTTATTTTGAAAAATTTCATCTAAAATACTATTCTGCGGACAAATTTGTATTTCTTGAATTATTTTAACAGACACCTTCTCCAAAGAAGGTAAAGTTGTCATTAAGATTCAGTTTCAACGTTTATGAAAATGTCAAGCAGTTTTTTTTAAGTCATCCATATGTAATGTTTTTCGGTATTTCGTTCTATGTAGAGATTTTGAGTACGCGATTCAACTATTTAACAAAGTAAGTTTCCTGAAACATTGGATAATATCAGTATAACCGTGCAAAATCTAACTCTTAACTCTCCGTATTATGTTGAAAATCCTTCCTTCATTCGAAATAGCTGTGCTCAGTATTAATGAAAACAATCCCTATCCCTGTTTCTTTTTCTCCTTTCTTTAGATTTTCGCCATCTTCACCAAACTTTCTTGGGCTGAACTTTATGATATTTCGAGCAGGGAGAGGTACAGGGCAGAAGAAGGATGCAGTTATCAAGTCTATCTATGGGGGTCAGACTTTCATGAGATACTGTCCGGTGGCGTGGATTGACGCCTAACGTAACGGGGTCATGTAGGATATAAGAGAAAGGGTCGCAGGAATATAGTGGAAGAATAAATTAAAGTAGCCTCCTCTAAACTCCAACGTAGAAAAGTAAGTCTGTGTAGGGATTTAATATAAAAGGAAGGAATATAGGCAGCTGATGGATTCTTTAACTCCTTTCCTCTCCTACATCTTTCTCCGGAACGAAGTCCTCATTACCCCGCGTCTTTATCCCCGCTTTTCTCTCGCAATAACTTTCCGGACTGAATGGGGAAAGGAAAACGGGAAAAGGTATAAAAGAGGTGAGAAAATTTGGGAGGGAAAACGGACCGGGGGTCATGGGCGGAAGACGAGAAATGAATGCCACAGAATTTGATGGAGTCTTATAGCCAATGCATTGCACATTACGAGCGCGGATGAATCGTACCTGCAACACAGGATAGAGCGTAATAATTCGTCCTTTATACGAGTGAGTAAATATGATAGAAAACTGGGTGGCGGGCAGGCCAATGTTGCTGGAATAGAGCAAGAAAAGGAAAGAGTGGGAGATGCTAATGCTGGGGGAAAGGGGTTTCTTTTTATAAGGGTTGTTGGGAGGTTTCTTTCCCACAGGGGTGTGATAAAGAGGGTCCCTGGAAACCTAGGTCTCCGTCCCTTCCGAATATGCGGCCCCTGCGATATTTATGCCGCGGCGTGGAGGGTCGAGTTCTTCCAGGAGATCTGGAAGGACGGTAGGGAGCGCCCCGGGCGAGGGAAAGGACGCCAAAGGGTCGGAAAGGGGGCGTAGGAAGAACGGTATGAGGAGAGTATGTAAGAGATGAGGTGGAGGGAAGTGGCTACTCAAGCGGGTTGGAAGATATACAGGAGGCGCTTCTCCCTACTTATTTTCTCTCGCATCTTTCCTCTTTTTATCCCCGCAATCTCCTCTCTCCCTTTCCCTCCGCAGCCTCCTGAATGGAACCATCGCAGTGGTGTGCACATAAATGAAGATGTTCGGTGGTGCGAGTATTCCTGGTTGAATGCTACTTTCATTAAAGTCACCCTACCTCTTGACTGGTCTACCTACACAAGATCGTGTATTGTAGCCAGTACTTATTCTTTTCTCTATATTTGAACCTATGTATATACATGCGCGTTTACGGTAAACATTAATCGGATGAGAATTCTTTCCTAAAACGTATTTTCGCAATCGGCTTCACTAACATTTTAGTACCATAACCCTAATGATGTAACTACGGTTGTATTATTGTTCGCATAAATGAAATAATAATATAAAATCAACCTAAGCATACTTGGAACATTGGACGCTCTTCAACCAAAAACGCCTGAATGTATTGACTTACTATATATTTTCATCCTATAGGAGTATAAACTAGAAGTAATAGTATAGTTTACCACTAATGTTTAGTCCTACTGGGGTTTTAGTAGCATATGGGATGTACAGCTAGAATGAAATTAATATGCGCAATGAAAATTAGCTTAAATTAGTTGGAAATTGTATTTTTCGGAACTAAAATATCTTTATACCAAAAATGGCTGCATAAACAAAAGTGTGGATCAGCATTCACATACCTAGTTTACACATACCTACGTACACTAGTATTTTTATAGTTTACATACTCGACCTTTTTACATGCCGCATACTCCTTTATTTACTACCTCCAAAGGACACGGTTATTCTAAAAATACGAGAATGAAATATGTGGAATCCTCCCAGAAAATATTTTGATACAGAAGGGTAGAGGAACGAGGTGAAAGGGACTGGAGCGCTGAAGGTGAAAGAGGTATAAAAAGAGATAAAAGAAGGGGATGAGAAGGAAACGCGAATAGCGTGGGGAAGGACCTAATATGAAGGGGGAATATGACGAGGGAATAAAGGGGGAGGGGCAGGTAGGGGAGGAAAGGGGCGCAGCCCAGGGAGAAGAAAGGAGAGAATGGAGAGTGTCTTTAAAACGGAATCACTGGGACGGAGAAATGGCCCGGTGGCTTAAAAAAGGGAGCCAGAGAGAGAAGAAAAGGGAAGACCAATTTATGCGTGTGCTACGAAAAAGGTTTTTAAGGCATTTAACAGTTTGTTTGCCCCTCAATAATTAAAGAAGGGTAAAAGGAAGAAAGAGTCTCCGAGGAATAATAATATCGCATCAATCGTATGAAACTTTGATAGGTATCGTTTACGTTTCTCTCCACTTTCCCTAAGAATGGAGATTAGTGAAACGATGAAATATACGTGAGAGGGCCTCCATAGATGCTTCTTAAATATCTTAAAATGGGATTCACAGAGCTCCGGGGACTTCCATTTCCATTCTGATAATGGTATTGATAGAAGAACAAATGTAACTGCGAAGCCAGTTTTACTTTATTCTCGACTTAAATTTACATCAAAAATATATATTTAAGTATTTTCTATGTAGGTGAAAATATTTAAGGTAATTCAAGGAAACGGCGTGTTGGCTTTCTTACTGAAAAAAAAACACTGGAAAGGAATTACTGCGTATGTTCTCACTTTGATTTTCAGGATCTAACGATCTAGTCTGAGAGAGATTTTTCCCAGGATGTATTAAGTATAACGTATTTGTCAAATGGATATGTTATTTTGCAAAACCTTCCAAATGGTATACTTCAAATATGGACAAAACGCGGTTCTGAATGCATAGTGAATTTCAAGGATATATTAAACAAAAAACTCATAACTATTTAATTTTACAAAACCAAACATTACAAGTTTTCCTTCATTTAATCACGTGAATAAACTATAAACTATATGAAAGAAAAAGAAGAAAATCTTATAATTAAGTAGTTCTGAAATTGTCTGGTTTAGAACTTCAACTTTTGCTACATGGCTGCTCTTTAAAACCGCCATGTGTTCCTCGTCGTTCATGTATTGGATTTTATTTTTGAAATAATGAAACATCATGCAAATATCCTACCTCTATCTCTATATAGATAGCATATGTGAATAGCTTTAACTAGGTCAAAAAAATCAATTATGCAAATGTAGTTGGTTTTTATGCATCTTCCTTGAAATGAGGAATAATACATGCATAATATTATGGAACTATGCTTTATCTTTGTTACTGATAAGGAAAATTTAATTAGAAATTAAATATACTGAAGTATGTGTGACCTTTTCATACAACAATATAAAAAATATTCTTTATTTTGGCTATATTACATTAGCAACCATAATCGTTCACTTTTTAATTGGTAAAAAATCTTAATTTCCGAGTGAAATTCAGCAAGAACCATTTCCCATTAACGCCATTACAGAAAAAATAACACAAAGAGCAGGAATTCTAAGCCTAAGAAAAGTCATAAATTTGAATTCGGTCCAGCTCAGCCTCCGCAAACAACAACGACGATCGATATCTGCGGAGCGTTTTCAGCATCTCATTTCTCCGGTTCATAGCATGCCTGATAGAACGGAGTTTTCCTACAGACATCATACGATTTCCCAAGGAGCAGATTTATTGTTTTCCCCATATATCTTAGTTACATCCTTACTTTTTATCCTGCCTCAGTTCATTCTCACCTTCCCATATTACTTCTATATTCTTTCCCTTCCATTCTCTCCTCCATAACCTCCTTTTCGTCCATGGCGCACTCATTCGCCAACTCGTGCGCTTCTATAAATTTCCCCTCTTCGTAACCTTTTTTGTGAGGCTTCCCGTTTTATTTTTTCGCCTCCATTCCCTCGCATCTCTATGAAAATACGGCGGGCGTCCCTCGCGGCCGCTTCCGTCAGAGCGACTGGGACATGATTCGAAGGAATTTCTCGCGTGCCGCGGCATTATTAAGGCCTGCCATCTACTCCGCAGGATTAAGATTCATTGCCACTGCCGCCTAACATTGTGCAGACACGCGATATTCCTCCGGGAATAAGGACGCCTCTCGTTCCCATCCACTCAACATCGGCTGTCTTTATTGGTAAGGTCGCAACCGTCTCGATTCCTCGACACTGGGTCAATTACCTGGACTTGAGAGTTATTTCTCTGGAACACTCTTGCGAGCCTAATGGAAGTTGCTCGCTCTTTGCGGCCGAATTAATTTCAGAATCGCGTTTCCGGAGAATGTGCCTGCGGTGGAATGGAGGCTTTAATCATTAAGTCGTTTGCTGACCGAAAATTTTCCCGCCGCTGTATTTTCTCAAGGTTTCTCGCGTAGCAAGGTTTTGTGTGCTCAGCGATAAATTGTCGATCTTGAACGGCTTTGCCTTGCGGTGTTATCTCATACGCTCTCTTTCTTAAGTGGCTCCAATACTAATTCTATCAGCCGAGATTCAAAGTCTTGCTTCTATCAAACTGTGTTTAATTTTATGTTATCTGCGTTTGGAATAAGAGAAAATTGAAAAGATTTGACGATCCATTTATATTACAAAAATTATCATTATCTTTATTATTGCTTCGATAAATTTTCACCCCGTTTTCATTCATTTTGAATGATATTTCTGATTTTCTTAATTGAATATTAAATTAAATGTACAACACTCCACGACTACCGGTTAGGGATTAGCTTCTGAATGTTCATAAGTGTAAATTTATTTTTAACCTTAAAAACTCAACTTTTGTAAAATAATTGTTATGGTCATCAAATTACTATTGTATTATAAACATTTTGATGAGTACAAATAAAATACCTTATTGGCTGTAATTATGCGATTGAAATTCTGAAAACTGGCATGTTTCGGCGATGAACTACGTACAAGCAATAAATGTCAGAGGATTTACAAAGCAGGTGAGCTCGTTATCAGCTCTTTCCGTAATTTGGTTGCTGAAAATGGGACTTTTGCCTCAGAAGATCCTGATTAAATGTGAAAATTATGACTTATTTTCAAAGATATCCCCGTGAATCACGTTAGTAGACCGTTAACCCAATTTCATTCTACCTTCCGTTCTCTTATCGTTAATCCAAATACGCAAGGATAGTGAAGATCAACAGCTCAAAAGTCTCCATGCAAAACTGGTATTGAACCTTTTACTAACTTTCTGCGGGTCCTCCGAATGAATGAAATGGAAGAATGTCGCTCAGGAACCAAACGACGTATGTTGTTATGGCAACTGTGAGAGTAGGCGGTTAAAACTGCGTGAAGAGTAATGGGAGGAAGTGGGGTTTTGGGGAAGGAGGTGCGGGAGGAAATGGGGAGTGAACGAGTGGAGTGATAAATGGATGAGGAGGGAATGAACGATGGAAAAGGGGAGGGACATAGGCGACGGGAATAAGAAATGAGTAGAGTGTGTATGTGAGAGTCTGTGTGGAGTCATGAGAAGGTGGAAAGGGTAGGAAACGAGTGAAAGTAGAGAGAGAGAGAGAAATTGGTTGGAGCGAACGGATGGAATGATCGATTCCATTGCGCTATTATCAATCTCGAAAGATCCCCACGTTCCATCCTCCAGTAATAAACATCTCGATCCAATATGCACGCATCCACGCCCACTACCCTCTGCCCTCCGTGAATGAGCTGTTTGCCTTCCTCCCGTTGCTATCCCGCAGTTCACCTGGCACTCGTCATTCCACGGATGTTTAATGAAAAACTAATAATAGGGAACGATCCGTGGCCGGCACCACTCCCTATATCCCCTAAATCATGCTCACCTCTTGGCCACCGGATGTGCCTCCCTCCACTCTCCGATAATCCTCCCTCTCACTCCCCTACTTCCGATCCCCTTCCAAACATCTCTAATACGTATTCCTTCCCTTTTAGTCCGCTCCTAATGGAGTATTCAAGGGTTGATCGCGAAATCACTCTAAAACTCGCTCCGGAGCATTCCTCGATATTGCTCCGACTAATTTCTCCATTTTAATACGCTTGAGATACTATTCCATGGCACTTTAAAAGCTCTTTGATGATATTAAATCTGGGCAGCTGAGGATTGTAGCCTGATGTTGAAAATAGTTATGAGTTTTCCTAATTCAATGATCACTGTGAAAATATCTGTTATTTCTCTACCCTAACTTACTTAAGAGTGTTAAAGTCATATTAGAAAAACTGATAGCTCTACTGACACAAAGTGCTGAAAGTATGTAACTTTATATGTTCTTACATCATCAGTATGTACAACAAAAAGTCACGAGAGATTTTCGCATCTTAAGTTTCATGAGATGATATAAAAGGGTCAATCCTTTACAAAAAAAAAAACAATATCGATATTTCAGAATGTAACAAAAGTGGACGACTATTTCAGAAAAGTAGAATGAGTAATCTAATTGGCAATTTTCATGTAAATACATCACAAAAATAAATTTAATCAAATAAACCGAACAAATAAATTAAACGCATAATATTAAAATAATGTCAAGTTGTTGCGAGTAAATATTTAACCGTTAAATCATTAATACATGCAAGTGACGGAATGTATTTTTATGGTTACGACGAAAATTTCCCTGAGAAATATATTTTTATAAATTAATTGCCTTTTCAAAAGATTGATTGCTGTGGAAGTACCTAAAAGTTCGTACCTAAAATCATAATCATCTATTGATTGATATAAATTAAACCATGAGAACAATTTCAGGGATAACTAAATGAACGATTCTCATAAATAACTATTTGTTATTAAAATACCATTATACTACATGTTTACACCCTTCAAACTACCCAATTAATCAATCGAGATTGCTCTTCGATCAAAACTCTCAAATCTAATTACCTTTCACTTGGGATACACCCTGTCATTTCAAATGATCCGTTAATCCGTAATCCAACTTTTCTTTCATTTTTTTACTTGTAGCCCCTTCTAAATCTTCACGTTTTTGATTCTTCTCCCCCTCTAAAAAGTTCCATTTCTCCCCATCCCCTTCCCTCTTTTCAATCGGTCTTTAACTCCTCTTCCTCGAATTCCTCCTCCTTCAGGTTTCCAATAACTGCTCCTTCTCAGCTCGATTCTGTCTTACGTAGCCTTTCCCCGTACTCTCTCCATCTGCCTTTCCAAAACCCAGCAAATGACGTAACGTCCCATTTCCAAATTCCGACTATCGAAACTTTTTCCACTTCATTCGAATATCTCAATATCCCGCTCCATTAATTTTCCTACTTTTCCCAACAGGTCGTTCGCCTTCTCCCTTCATCTCTCTCAGAGTCTATTGAACGATTTTTATTGCCTCTCACCTTTCGTTCGATTTGATGGACTAACTTCTGGGCATTAAAGGACTTTGAGTGGCCGCAGCTCGTAGATTGCGTATAACAACGGCGTTAATTTCCACTCAAAAATTGGGACTTACCTGCAAAGAAAAAGAAAGAGTTATTAGATTAAGCCTCGATCCTTAAAATAACAACAACAGTTATTATTACCATTTTAAGAGATCAGTTTTGATTATTTGTATGCGTTCCATTGTAGATTTTTATAATGATAAAATCATGATTTGATAAATTAATGTATATTTAATCGTTATTGAGATACGATAATTCATCATCGCACTATTTTTACCATCGTTATAGATTTTTTCGTGGTTTATTATGATGTTCTTGGAAGGTTTTCATCGAGGAAGCCGAATCTTTCAATAATTTAACTGGCAATAATAATAAAAATATTGAGTAATGTGAATCATGTATGCGTATCATAGCTGTAAACCATTACTAACGTTGCTATGGCATTTCCATATATTTTCACACTGTAATAATTGTCAACTAATGTGGATTATTGGGCTAATTTAATGATTAATTTTTTCAACATTACCGAGAGATTACAATTAGTATTGCCAAGGTTCTCTAAATTATAGAAAAATAGCGGAACGGAGATATTAAAAACAATTTATTGGTTATGATATGATTCCACCCTGAAGTCTTGAAGTGAATCACCTCTCAATAACGTATGCTAATAACTTTACGCTCAGCTACATTTTATAAAATGAATCTGTGTACTATTGCTTCTGCTCATGTTACGTTAGTTTCTACCTGCTATGACGGATTACAGAATCATATAAAAATATTGAAGTTTAGCCTAAATATGTTCCATAATACAATCATTTTCAGGTGGCATTCTTATCTGAAAACTTATCTCTTACATATGTTACCTTAAAGTGTTAAAGGTAAGATTACCCTGTCTAAAGCACTGTTCCTCCAAAGCAGTCCGTCTATCGATACTTCTATCTGGATGCCTTTGCAATACCTCACGATATTAATCGCGCAATAAATCCCCTACGGCGTCCTGGCCTACTTTCTTTGCCTTCAATTTGTTCTGTTGACTTCTGTCATCCACAACTACATCGTATATTTGGATTCTATCAAATATTGGATTATTTTTCAGGTTTTCAGTAAAACTCTGGCCATATAACCATCATATCTAATATATTTTTTTGGTGAACCCATGTTTTTAAGGATTAGCATATATTCAAATATCCTCTCACATATCATAAAACAGCACAGGAACCCCAATGTTGCGTTGCATCTATTCTAACTCCTCAAGCTATCTTGGAAAAAATTCTCAAGGGAAGGTTAAAACTAAGGTATTATCTGAGTTTTTTAAATGATTAAAACAAACAAAAATGTTGATCGTTTCTTTTTAATCAGCATTCCAATTATCTTATATGCTTGCCTAAGAAGCTTCATACTTGCAACAGTTTTAGGGTGCATTTTGCAAATAACTCAGGTGATTAGTGCTTGTTAGTAAATACTATGATAAAAATAATCCTCGAACAAACCTAACCATAATTGATCCGATACACGAAACTCAAGTCAATCGGAAATTTTTGTTTTTTGAAAATCTTTCATTCTAGCAACATCTTGATCGTTTTAAAATAAAATGCGATTATAATAATATCCCATTGAGCGATTATAATATTTAGTGGATTTGAAATAACATAATTTTAAAGAAGTTGTGAAGTGGTAAATCATTGTTTTCCTAAAGTAACTCACCGTAGAAATTGAAATTGGTATGACGCTATCATAGCCCTATAAATATCAAGACCAATACGTTATGACTTTGATATTAATGTAGTTATTTTAGAATTATTTCTTGTACTATAATTCCTTTACGCAATTATTAAACGCTATTTCTTTTCCTTGAATCTGAATTCATGGAACATTTTTGTAATGATGTTAACATAGTTTAAATGAAGCATTCATATTTTGTATTTATTTATTCGAAAAATGTTGACTGAAATTTGATTCTTTCCATTTCAAAATAGAAACAAAATAATCCTTGACTTACTGCATTTTCCTATTAAACAAATAGGTGAGATATTGAGAACGGGAAACAGCTGATCTCTTGAACAAAATCAAATAACAATGCAGCTCCTTGTTGCAATTTGTGGTGCATCGAGAATCATACCTTCCATCGCATCAACCCTGCATATTTCAAAATGTAGGTAGATGACAATATGAAAAATACAGATTCAACTCTTGAATGTTAATTCGAAGTTTTTACGAAAATATTTGCATTTCGCGCAAATTGCAACATCTCTTTTCGCCACAGTGGTGCGTTTTTGCGGCGATGCTGATTTTTCATTTGAATTTTAACAAAAGCCATTACACAGAGAGCAGAATTCTGTTTCCTTCGTCTCAGTGGCACACCAATAGTAAAGAACCCTTAGCCATTGCATTTGTTCATGGAGGCGTAAATAAAAAAATGATGCAAACCCTGCGGCAATATAAATAAAAAAAGCTTCTGAAATGTGATCACCGAGAAGAGAAATGAATAAAAGAAAGAGGATTTCAGCCAAGTTAAAGAAAGAAGATATGATTCAGCTTCCAATCCCAAGGGAGTTTCAAGACAATCCATGCGATCACACGCAGCTTAATTGCTGGTGACGTACCGAAATGGAGGCGTAAAAGGGAAAGACGGAGTAAACAGCTGGAGGGTTTGATAAAGAGAAGAAGTTGGAAGATGTGGAGAGAGAGAGAATGAAATGAAAATAGAAATGAAAGATAAAGTTAAGTACCAGAAAGAGAAGACTTAAAGCATGGTGAAGGGAAACGGTACAGGGAGGAGTTTGAATATTATGCTAGGTGGACTTCCAACTTTAAAATATTGAAGAGTATATTCTAGAAGAAAAGAAACAAATAAGACAAATAAAACACATGCTTCATAAATTTTATCTTTTTCGAATAAAATTCGCACAAAAATAAAGGGAAAACCCCTTTTAGAGGTTTCACCGGTGAATCGCGCCCTCTAAGACCGAAACAGGAAACGAGGGGAAAACAGATTTACCGGCCTTCTAGGAATCATCTAATGTTCATTTTAATAGCAATACTATCATCTTGAGAGGAAGGAGAACCATATATTTAAACAGACTTGTAATTCTCAAAGAAAACTCTATGAAGAGTTACGAATTTCTGTTAAACATTTGAGCATAAAAATTCTTCATCCTTCAATGTTACAAAAAGAGTCGAACACTTTTCGGTTTTCCATGAGCTTTAAATTACGAGCTTTTAATTACAAACTGCAAACGTAGAATGTATTGTCTACATACATAACATACATAAGTGTTCTACCTTTCGGTAGGTCCATGTGCCCTAATATTCCCTATTCATAGCCCTTTCCTTCGCTACCTGGTAACTTACCCCACCCTTTATGTCATCTAACATTTTTTGCCTTTGCCTTCCCCTCTGTCTTTTCCCTTGCATTCTACCCTCTATTACATTCTTCAGCAATCCCTCTCCTCTCAATATCTGACCCACCCATTTCTTTTGTCGGCGCTTAATTACTTCAATTAAAACCCTTTCCTCCCCAACCATTTCTAGCACCTCTATGTTTGTTTTTCTATCCACCCAGCTCACCTTCTCCATTCTACGCCACACCCACATCTCAAATGCCTCCAATCTTTTGATGTCCTCTTTTCGTAAGGTCCACGTTTCACACCCATATAGCAAAACACTCCATATCAAGGATTTTACCAATCTTTTCCTGATTCCTTTATCGAGACCCTTTGTCATTAATTCCCTTCGCTTCATAAAAGCTTCCTTGGCCAATGCTACTCTTTTTCGAACCTCATCTCCACACCTCCCATCCCAAGATAGAACACTACCCAAGTACGAGAATTTGTCCACCTGCTCTAGTTTTTCCCCATCGACCCTGATCGTTAATTTAGCCTTCTTTCCCTTAGTGAATCTCATTACCTTAGTTTTACTTACGTTAATTTTCATTCCATATTCCCTTGCCTTATCGTTTAGTGCATTTACTAGTATTTGTAAACCCCTTTCGGAATCGCACACAATAGCTTTATCGTCTGCATATCTTACTGACTTTACTACTTTCCCTCCAACTATCACTCCCTTGCTTATTTCTTCCCAAGCTTCATTCACCATTTCCTCTGCATATATATTAAAAAGCGATGGTGATAATGGGCATCCTTGTCTTACCCCTCTCCCTAACTCTGCCCATTCCGACTCTCCTTCAGTTATTCTAACTCGCGCTGTTTGATTTAAGTACAAATTTTGCACCAAACGCCTATCTTTCCAGTCCAACCCAATTTTCTTTAAAATTCCCATTAATTTTGGCCATTGAACTCTATCGAAAGCCTTTTCAAAATCGACAAAACATGCACATATATCCTTTTTAAATTCCAGGCTTCGTTCTACTAGCACCCTCATTACCCCGATTGCATCCCTCGTTCCTTTCCCTTTCTGAAATCCGAACTGGTCTTCTCCTATTTGTTCCTTAATTTTTCCTTCAATTCTTCTATTCAATACTCTTAGGATAACCTTTGCCGCGTGAGATATTAAACTGATTGTACGATAATCCCGACACTCAAGACGCATTATTCTTTTTCTGCAAAGGAATCAGGATTGTCTTAGTAAAATCCTCTGGCCACTCCCCATCATCATAAATTTTTCTACATAAATTATAGAATTTTCTCTTACCCTTTCCCAGTGGTTTTTAAGTAGCTCAACTGGTATCTCGTCAATGCCCGTTGCTTTGTTTCCTTTCATATCACGCAAGGCCCTATCAATTTCACTATCTAATACCCCTGTATTGTCTATAGACACAAATTTTAATTGGTATTTACTTCCTGAATGATAGGATAAAATAAATGGTATGTTAATTTTTGCTGTAATTTTGTATGTTTTTTTGATTTTATTTATATGCCATAATTTTATGAAAGGACGCAGTCTGAAATGCTATTCTGATGCTCTCTCATACTGGATTTTGATTTATTCGCTCCTATACTGATCTTCGTAATTTAGTTTTAAACTATATCTCTCGATGAATGCTTTTCCTACTCATTATAAACTAAATTTCTTTCAAAATTTCACTAAACAATTATTTTTCTATCAAAGATAATGTAAGCAATCTTTTTTTGTTCAATCCCCTTTCCTTTTATGCGGCCGCTTCAATCATCATGAGCGTATGAAGTTAGCTTCCTCGATTATATACACTATAGATTGTGGAGAATATGACTTTCTTTATTAATTTTGAATTATTTCTATTTTATGATAATTTCTGAAGTACTACCTAAAGAAATCGGTCTCCCTTGTAGCCGAAATTACTAGCACAATTTCGATTTTATTTTCTTCCGCTGATAGATATGTCTCAAAAAACGTCTCTGGGTACCTTTAGCTAGTCGAGTGAACATAATTAACCGAAAGAAATGAAATGCTGAGGGGAACCAAATCAACTGAAAAGACTGAAGAGGCACTCGAAAGGAAAACACAAAACGGGTTGTTAAAAGGAATTAAGAGTACTAAGAGATGGAGATGAAGCGGAATTTTGAAAAGAGGAGAATGCGTAAGTTAATGATAGTCAATATGTAATGGAGATGAAGGAATAACTTCCACATTGTCGGTACAAATGACAAAGAATTCCTGTATCGAAGAAGAAGGAGCGGATGAAGGGATTAAAATTAAGATAAATAGATGGAATTGATGATATTCCAATGGCTAAGAAGTTGCGCAATATCGAAACAGCTATTTGAAACAAAAATCGCGTGATAACTTTTATTTAGTATTGGACTTCGGGGTTTTGAAGAAGAGGAAAGATGGATAGATGTGAAGGATTTTCATTCTATTACTAAAATTTTTTCAATTATGCGTTGCGTATTTGAAACGAACTAAATTTGTGATTTATTTATCCTTCTATGTAATATACTATATTTGTGAAAGTGTAATTTGTGGAATAATAATACTTAAGCTAAACTTATATAAAAATGTTTACATTATCAATATTATTTCACTTAATGATTTTTCGTCTGATAGTATTATTAAATAGACTTGTAAGGGAAATCTGAAAGAAATCAAGTGGAAATTTCGTGAAATAGTCTAATTTTTCGCCTTTAATCTTGCGAAGAGTACCTAAGAGTTTAGTAGCATAAGTTAAATTGCTTGAGAACAAAAATATCACTGGGGAAATGTCTCATTTTAATGTTTATATCAGTAAGTACCACCAGTATAAATCAAATTGTAGCAATACTGAGGTTGCCGCCTCAGTATTCATTCTCGAACGAAAACTTGCTAGGATCTCAAGCACTGGCGTTAAAGGAGACCCATATCTTACAGTCTGTTTTCCTGCAAACGGTTCCCTAATCCAAAAAAAAAATGTTTGATATTCACCTACGCCTCTAATCGTAATTTAAACGACATCATTAGCGCAATCCAAATTCATCATCTTCCACTCCGGTATTCTGTTTAAGGATAGGGCCAGCAATAAAGAAACTCGCAAGGGAATAAATAACACCCTTTTCTTCATCAGCGCGCAATCGTTTGAAACGTTAAGGGTGTGCGGGAGATAGGGAGCGTGTGGAAGAAAGTGATATCTGAAAGACAGAAGAGGCGAGAATGGATGGGGAGAGTAAACGGGAGATTCCAAAGATCCCTTTCTTGTTTTCCCAGAAGTTTTTTGCCACCCTCTCAGCACTTTGTTTCTCTCTCCATGGTCCCTCGGCTCCAGGCAACGCCTCTCTCTCTTCCTTTGCACCTCCCTCAGACCTACACCCACCCGCTATTACTCCCACTTTCTTGCCTTATACATACTACTTCCCTACTCAAACCCCCTCCTCCGGCACTTCCTCTTTCCCTTTCTCTTACAAAGCGCACGGCAAACTTCCCACTCACTTCCCGAACGTCTTTCCCTTACCCGCCAGAGATGCACACCGCCATCTTCGTTGTTTTTATTCCAAAATCCTCGCCCGGCCTTGCTACCTGATACACATACCGACACGATCCCGTTCCTCCGATGGCCTCCACGAAAACTCGCGTGCTCAAGTACCCTTAAAACTTAAACGTGAAACATGGAGATTAAAATAGGGATTAGCGAGGAGTGATTTCCCCTAAGTATGAAGCCCTGTTGTAAATGATCGGGGTGCGGAAAAGGCTATTGTGCTAAGACGTTCTTGTTACTCGGTGAGGTAGCTGAGCGGGAAAAATTACCGGGAGTATTTCCATCACGATAATGGGGCTATTCTCGAGTATGCTGGTTGAAATGAAGTTTTATTTCTGAAATAAAATTTCTTTTCAGTTCCCTAACAGAGTCTGATTGGCGATCCGTTAAGGAGCTAAGTGCCTTTTTCAAAAGAGTGAAAATGGCACCAAAAATTGATCTGTATTCCCTACGGTGCTTACTTATCTTTCGTTTATGAAAATAAAGGAGACAAATCCCGAGGAAAATGACCATTACACGTGAAAATGCAAAGAATTTGCTCTTAGTCCCAAAATTTCAGATTCATGTACTGTTACACTTACAAAAAACTATAGTCCTGTTGAAATGTTTTGCAATTTCTACACTTAACACTTAATCAGCAAATGCGCTATCCATATTCGAGCTTCTCTAAACTTCCTTAAAAGGGAGCAGAAAGTGGTGCTATAATCATGCGTTATTTAATCATTATGCACAACTTACTATTTGGAGGTATTTTATCATTAAAATTCCACACATTACAGCACTTGAATGGGTGGCAAAAAAAATATCAATCAAGCGGCAGCTTAAAAGAATATTGGAATATTGTCTGCGCTTACAAATTTGTGCATGGATTAAGATTTTGCCTGGAAAAAAACATTATAGAGCTGTAATAAATACAAAGTATAGTTTTCAAAGTAAGGATGATAAATCCTTTGAATAGCGAATGAATAGTAAAATATGAATAAACAATGAGGCACAATGAGACACGATAGCCTACTGAATAAAAACTGAAATTGCAACCTCAGCCACTTTTTCCACTAACCGTCTTCAAAAAGAAAGCCAAAAGTTTTGGTAAGGAATGTACCCGAAACCGGCATAGCACGAATTCTTGTCTGAAAAACTTAAACCTCTCGCCCAAAACTCATATCTAGGCATAATCTTGTATTCATATTAAATGTTTTCCTTTAACCCTTAATTCGAAATATGTTTTCAATAAGCCGAGGACGTTAAAGGGCCTCCATCAAGAGAAAAAAGAAAACACACCAAGAGTATACATATCTGAGAGTTTGCGTTGACATATTCGTAACACTAGATAGGCTGGTTGCAAAGAGATATTGCTTAATCATTATTCACATACTATATTGGGAGTATTTTGCAACTAAATCTCAAAAGTTAAGTCACTTTAAAGGATGAGTCATGAATATTAAAATTAATCATGATATTTAAATCATATTTGAATTTATTTATCTGGCAGATTTTATAGTCATAGTCCTTCTAATTGTATCATTCGTGCGATCCCTATGTATACACTAGCCCTTTCGTCTCACGACAGTTTCTCACAGAAGCCACAGCTTTAGAAAACAACCCGCAAAATTAACTTCCAATACATACATAAATACCCTCCACCCAACTTTAGCACCCTCACCTAACCAACCAATTCCACAGCTGTTTATATCTTTAACAGTTCGTCCCATTCTTTCTCCTTATTCCGTCTCTAAAGGAATGCGTAATTCTTTCTCTACCCTTCCCATGATGCTCCTCCTTAATCCATCCTTTTGAATCAAACATCTCCGTTTTTGCACTCACATACCCTCTCTATTTCCGTCTTATACCCTGTATGCGGAACTCCTAACAATACCAATCCGATCGCAATGCTGCACCTTCTACGAACAGCGTCGGCTAGTCCTCTCCTCCTTCATTAACTTCGATAAAAATACCCTTCCATGGCGCAGTCGTATCCTTGCCCTCTTCCTTCAAAAATAACAGCGGAATCCGGCAAATCTTCTCCTAGCACCCTCTCGTCTCCTTCTACCGCTCGAAGAAATCAACTCAACTCGGGGAAATTCAATTCGGCTAATCCTATTGGAGAGAGGCTAGTAGTGGAGGAGGGAAGGAAAGAATGGCTCCAAGGAACTTACTGAATGCGTCTTACATGGGATGAGGCAGAGGATGAAATGGACCAACCGTAAAACGTTACGTGTTCCTGCGGATGCCGAAGAATGAGAGAGGCCACTTACGTTCCTCTCTGCTAGCAGACTAGTATGATAATATTTTTAATACGACGGAGTGCTAGTTATTTTGCTGAGTCCTCCGAAATGATCATTGGGTTATCGTTTCCCGTAACCTTGAAACAGTCGAAATTTTCATCTGTATAGGTTAGCGATGCAAAACAATGCTAGACTTCTTGATGTATATACGCAAATGGGTTCAGATGTTAGCCAACTTGTGGCACTCCCCTCGATTGGAAGGATTTCAAAAATTTGAAACCCAACTTGATCATGGGTATGTGTGAAGTAGCCACCTCTTTGTTGATCATAACTAGAATTCCGAGCGCCTAACCTATTACAAAAATTATCTCTGATTAAATTGGAACGTCGATTAGACTGTATCATCTAATATATTAGAACCACCTCATCTGAAAATCATAGTTATGAATAAAACTTAGTAGATATATAAGTAAATTATTCCAGCATGCAGGGTGTCAATGTAGATGTGAACAAAGTTATAATAAAATAAAGGAAAGAACAAACTATGGTATCCCTCTCATCCCTTAGAATTTGCGGATGTACAACTCGTTTTAGAAGATCTTTCTTAGTCAAGACATTTTTCTTCGCAAACGTAATTTGCATCATGCAATATATTTACGAAGGTTTCAGTCATGTTTAGATAAGAAATGCATCAAGAAATATTGATTGATTAATTGTTAAGATTTCTTGACTGATATTGTTTCCTTTCAGTACATCTCAAAGCCGTCCATTAAGTGAGGACAGAATGCTAAAAAATGCCTTTTTCACAAGAAATAGAGAAGACTGAATAAACTCCAATCGTTTGATGATCAATTTTATTGTGATTGCCATTATTTTAAGAAAACAAAACGTTGCGAAAAATTACTTGATATTGCTGTTGGAGATCCTAAGATGACAAGGAATCTAATATCGTAGTTATCACTGCACTATTTTTTAAAGTACGTTCTTTGGCGAGAATATGAGAACTCTTTGGTACCTTCGCGAATATAATGAGGAAGATAAAATTACGGACACAATCTTAGTTTTAAAATTCCTTTTCACTTCGCGTACGACTCGCAACAACGGTAGCAAAATAGGTACTTATAAAGTAGATTATATAAACAAACTGCCACAAACCAAACAGAGGTTAGGAGGCTAATTTTATCAATGTACATGTACGTAATTCTCAATTTATCAAGGATCCCGGATAGCCAAATGGGCAACGCGTTCGACTTCGGTGAAAGCGGTCCCTGGCTCGTTTCTCGGTGGGAGCCTACGCGCAAAATTACCTCACCTGTCGAAGCAAGTTAAACAATACTACTACTACTCAATATATCAGAAAGAATATGTTAATGCTTTATTAGTAAGTTTCAGACGCCAAGATAATGTGAGATGATTCTGAGATACTGAGATATTCACTTAATATTTTACTAAATAAAACTTGGTTTAATTCACATTATCATTATTAAGTATTACATTAACTTTATTTACATTTACACTTGTAAGTGCACGTAATCCAACTGTTCTCCCATTATGGCATTATATAAAATAGCGATTCTGATGTTACCAGCACCAATGCAAAGAAATAAACCGATCTAAGACTGAGTAAACAAACACTGAAAATTCTCACTCCGCACTAAGACAATCACCCAACTTGAGGAGCATCGCTCTCCCTTATCGCTGTATTTGAATGGTGGAAACAAAAGAGAGGCCATAAAAAGCAACTTAACCTTCTGAAAGCAGAGAAATGTGAAAAAAACTCGAGCGCAATAAATATGAAATAACGAGGCTAAACAGAGAGAGAGAGAGTAGTTAATTCTCTCGGAGAATCATCACGACTTTCGCCGCAACTCACCAGTTCCCTCACACCAAAATTCCTTCCTTCCTATCCACCGTTTCTCGTCCAAACAAATCTCTCTCAGCATTTCCCCTAAGACATCCCACCGCCTGATCCACTCTTCTCACCCTCCCTCTCTCTGTCCCAGAGACGACTCTCTAATCACGGGAGTACAAACACTTTAGCGAGAGCCTCCGCCCGTAGCGCACGAAAAGTCTTCAAGAATAGAACTTCCTCAACCGGCCCCTTCCCTTCCCAACTCTTTCTCCCGCAACCCCTCTACTCGAGACGGCGCGGCACCAACCCAATCCCGAGCACCAGCCCCTTGTGTAATGAGGAGAGAACAGTTAGGCGCGCTCCATGTCTCAAGAAGGTATCTCCAAACATTAGCCACTTCGTCTTCTCTTTTCCCTCCTATCTTCTCTCCATTTATTTTACACTCGTTCAGGCGTCATTTATATATACATATATGAAGAGGAAAATTAACTACAATATTCCCTTGAGGAGGGTTGAGATACGTCGAAGCTTTATGAAATAGCTCGCGTGACTGCCTCAACAAGATATATAGCCGCAACAAATCACCTGTCAAGTTGGAGGTTGATTAGCTAATATGTATTTTATATGCAAATCTGTTAATATTATAAAAGGAGGACTGATTGAATATCGCATTCATTTTATACACCGGCCATTAACCCAATCTTTTCAAAAGGCTCGCTAGTGTTCCACTTATCCTCTCTCATTAAACGAAATCTCATGTATATCTCTATATATTTCAGATCAGAACTAATGAGTTCTTTGAATGAATAGCAAATGAAGAAAAGGAAAATATCAATTATAATACGGTTTTATAAATAAACTCCGCATACAGCAATATAGTTGTAGAAATTAAGCAACTATATATATATATANTTATGGTTATTATTACTAAAATACTGCAAAACTGTTTTGCTCTATATGTGTGTGTGTGTGTGTGTGTGTGTGTGTGTTATACCTTTCGACAGTTTTATGTGTTAATGATAGTTTCCCTATCGAATGCCCTTTCTTTAGTTTCATGGCAACTTATTCCTCACATTGTTCCATCTAAAATCTTTTGGTTTTGTCTCCATCTGTGCCGTTTCCCTTGCATTCAGCCCTCGATTACTTTCTTCAGCGATCTCTCTCCTCTCAATATTTGACCCACCCATTTTCTCTGCCGACGCTTAATTACTCCAATCAGAACCCTTTCTACTCCAACTATTTCCAGCACCTCCGAGTTTGCTTTTTCATCCACCCAACTTTTCACATTCTATGCCACACCCACTTCAAGACCTCTCATCATCATTTTCCTAGTTAGGTATACCAAGAGAAATTATCTTGTATTTCATTAATATCTCGTTGTTAACTATTGTCTTTAACACATATATTGCGAAATGGTTTTCTTTAATTTATCGACTAAACCAAGAACAATTCTAAGCAGTAGTAGTATTGTTAAAAGTGCTTCGACAGCTCAGGTCATTTCGCACGTAGGCCCCCACTGGGAATCGAACACGGGACCGCTTCCACCAAAGTCGAACGCGTTGCCCACTTGGCTATCTGGGAGCCCAAACAATTCTAAGTTCTAGACTACTAAACAAAAATAAAAAGACTACTAAAAAAAGTAATTTTTATTTGAACTTCACCTCCATTATCTCTACAAAGTGAGCTCTAACTAAAGCATGTGATTTAAAGCTGATAACACTAACCAATGTTTTGTAAATGACAACCTATTATTTGTCATTGACCACCCTCTTATTAATTAGATTTAAATTCTGCCATTTACTTTATTTTGATGAAATTTGACTATCACTAAGGAAATCAAGTTTTACGGAAACCATTTCAAAATGTATGGATTCGTTTCTTATATCATCTTCCACTACACATCCTTTTATTGTACTAGAAATCTTCGTTTCTGCTTTTATTATTGCATGTTTGTTGACCTTGGTTATTTTTCAGCTAAGACTAAAATAACAAGAAATCAAGGAAAAGTGGACGACTGTCTGAATTAGGCAAAAAACATGAGTACCAGAATATATATATGACACAGATATGCTGTGTGATATATATATACACACACACACACAGATATGTACTTTTTCCACAGCAATTCCTGTGGAAAAAATTACATATATGTAATATGAATTTTCACAATATCACGGCCACCTCCGTAGATTTTAGTACCAGAAAATATTACAAAATTAAGAACCGATGAAACTGTGATGAAACGGAACAAATCCATGAACCTGTTCCTAATAAGAATACAACGAAGACTTACTTTTTCAAAAATTATGTTATACGACTTTAAATCGTAGATATCAATTGTTTTTACGCCAAGTTAGGCATCTCGTAATTCCATTTTTTATAAGAAAATGTCAATTAAATTGGTACAGTAAAACTGCACAATGAAATTTTCAATAAAACCTTTTATCAGGATCCTGAATATAAAATGGAATAAGTATTTTATGCCTTTCAATTAGATGGATATTTTTATCGAGAAATGTCAGAGAACATGAAGCAGTATCTGATTTTAATTTAAAATCATGGTAACCATTTAAATAACCACCAAAACTCGAATCGATGAGATCCATAAGCGACTCTTCTCTAAAATTATGAACAACTGTACACGAGTAAAATTTTCAGAATAAATAATGCATTAAATTGCGCAGTGCAGACAAAAAAACTATATTTGGCTGGTTTAAAACAATGGCAATCGATTTTCCCTTTTCATTCATTGTCATTGTCATCGCTCATTAAAACTTTCAAATCTTAACAGTGAAAGCTACCAAATGTCACGTAATTCTGGTAAACTATTAGATTCCCGCCATTATTATCTGCATTAACGTGTCCCTAAGGGATCATTGTCTTTCATTATCCCTATACATTCGCGCCACCCTCAGCCTTGGAGGATCCTAGCTTTAAGCTCTGTGTTCATTAATTGTGACCGTGCATGCTGCCGTATTTTTGTAAGCATTGCAAATATCTAAGCAATAAGAGACCTTGAAGGGACGAATAAAGATATTATGACCTTTAATTAGAAAGTAATAAGAACTTGTTCACTTCGTTTACTCTGTCATTATTGATGACTGAGTTTTCCCTTTTAAACATGTCCGTTCATTCATTGCGGAAAGTCGTGAAATGTTAGTTTTGGTTTTGGAAAATCCATTAAGCTTTGACTTAACTATAGAGTTTGATTTGTTATTTCTTATCTGCATTCATTAATAAATATGAATTACAAAAGGTTTTTTAGTTTGGTATTCCATGAAAAAGCAGCAGTATGCGAAATGAAAGCTAGTATACTTTTGGTCTTCCAAACATTCAGCACACAGCTTTTCCTGGTTCTTGAAATCATTGATATTTCGTATATACTAAACAATTAAGTGGTAAATTGTATACAATAAGAGAAGTTATGAATACGAAGTTCATATTACGAAATGTTCAGATTGGATGGATATGATTCATTAAATATTATGATATATTCTTCTAAATTATGACATATTTTGCTAAATATTACTAAAGTTGTAAATAATTCTTCACTTTCTTCATCATAATTAATGCAACATGTAAGAGCCAATTTTCCCTGAAGGGTAATTATCTAACAATAAGTTATGACTGTTCACAAGATTCTTCCGAAAAGAATGAATTTTACCCAAAACCCACTATCAGGTCCATTATATTTTGCAGAGCGAAGCTTATGCGTACCGAAGCTGCGCGACTATCTAACAGATTCATAAGGCTTTTAATGATATTCCTGTCTGTTCTTAAAGGATTCCACTTATTCCTCTACAACTTCACAGACCCTCATTTCTAACGCACACGCAAACATATTCAAAGGATATTCCGCCCCCTTTCCAATTCCTCCACCCATCTCAGTTATCCCTCTTTTCGCGCCTGGACCGTTCACAGTATCGAAGGAGCTGTCATTAGGCACCGCCTCCCCCTCAGAGAATATATCACATTTTAAGCCCAAGTGGCTCGTTAGCTGAGGCACGCAAAGTTGACCCGGACACCGCGCCCCCGCCTCTTCCCTCGCACCTTTACATTCTAAACCCTTCCGCGTCCTTCACATCCGCCATCTTGCTTTGTCCTCCCTTTCGTGCCCTCAGAAGAAGAGAAAAAACTCACTTTTCACTCCCTCTTGCAAAGCAACCTTTGTCGTGACCTCTTCTTTATCACACCCGAAGCTACAAGTCTATCTATCTCCCTTTTCCACACCCCACACACATCTCACCCTCGCTTATACACTTCTTCCTATTCTTTTGTTCTCTGCTTTGTGTATCGCATTTTTTCGCGCTCCTTGTTATCCCTTTCTCCCGCTCTTTACCTAAGCCCATTCCTCATCAGTATCTCGACTCTTCTCGCCTCCCCCCTCCTATCCGCAATATCAGCCTCTCGTCGCCACCTCAACCTCCGCTTGGCCCTTAGGACGCCCTCCACTCGACCTCACCTCTGCCTCATCCCAACCCCCGACTGCTGCAACATTCATTCCCTTCCCTTCCGCTTCTCCCGCACAACATTTTACCGGCTGCCTGGACTCGAGTGGCTCTGCTTTCCCGCGGCGGCAGTGTTAATCCGCCCGCATGCGGTGTTGAGTTCGAGGTATGGAAAGTTTAAAACGAATGAGGAAAGGTTACTCGCTGCGAGAGAGAGAAGCATGAACTTTAAATGAGCGAAATAGGGATGCGACGAGTAGAAATAATAATTGCTTTTTGTAAGGTGGAGTGCGCAATTGGTTCGCCGCTTTTCAGTTTGCACCACCAGGGGAAATTGTTTTAGGGGGTGTGGTAGACAGTCGGGGAAAAATGGAAATCTTTAAAAAGTGCTTCGCCTGACCTATTTGCCGAGTGTTTATGAATAATCGCTGATGATAACAACCTGCCGAATGCGTTCGATGGAGCTTGTTATTTTTCTTTCGGTGCAGTCTCCATGCAAAGAGATAGGACGGCTACAACTCGTCCACACGGCAAACGTAGGTAGCGCAGCGAAGCAACACAATTTATTTTGCGGAGCATCGAGATCTGTTTTGGTGGAATAGATTTAGGAATGAATGTTGCGGAAAATAATACAAAAACCACGTAACGGTGACGGGTAAAGATATAAATAAAAAGGAAATACGCTCGGTTCACTAATTGCTCTTTCGAAAGCATTTTATTAAAGAAAACATGGAACCGCAGAGAGCTCCGGTACTCTGACAATAAAATTAAATGAAATAAATCTTCGGCGGAAGGATTCTTTTTATTTTCATTTTCATACTTTGAGTTTATGAAAAGAAAAGTTTGAGTTTAATTGGAAGCGAGAAATATTTCTCACCTTTAAAATGTTTCCAATCGATTAAATGTCGTTTTAAATGACAGTTTTCAAGATATGTCTAATTTCCAACATTGTTACCTACATCAGGTAAATAATAAATTATTTCCTGACATTAAAATCACCGAAATATAACGACCAATTAGGCAAAACAGAACTAATTACTTACAATTCCTTAACTACAATTTATTTATTTTCGATATATTTCGACAAAGTTATAAAAAGAATTTCGATATTTAAAAACCATTTTCTGAATAATTGACAAAATTAAAGCATATTCGACATTTTCCCTTGTTTACTAACACACAGATCATGATTTTTTGATGAATTTAATCTTAACTATGGAATAAATGACTTCCAATTTTAAAAATGATCATTGGTAAAAGTCGCCACTATGTGCAATTCCATCAGGAAGGAATGAAAAATACTTTCACCAGGTCACTTGATGTTTGCTATGTATGTACTAGTTGAAACCGGCCGTGTTGATGAAATAAATTGTGAAATTTTTACAATGTTTTTCATTCTTACCTTCCAATATAAAACTTATTTCGGTGAATAGTGATACAGAAGCAATAAGATATGTATTAAAGATGACTATTTGACGATGAAATTCTCAGTATTCGCCATTAGATACTTTTTGAAAAATGGTTAAAAGTTTATTCCTAAACTAGTAAGATATCCATAAGATATAATCATCTTTTGTATGCGCTACTTTCGAAAAAAAATGCCTATGCGAGAAATGGCTCGTATATCTATAATATGAGTAAAATATCATCAAATATCTATTTACTTCTATTTTTTCAGATCATAAATATAAATTAATGCATTTTTGGTCGATTTTCTTTTCTTTCGTTTTCATACATTGCCACCAATTTCTAACATTACACATCTTTAATCAGCTCTTTTCCTTGCCATAGAATGATTTTACGCTACCGAAATTTTTTCGTTTGAGTGCATACATTAATTCATTTTGTATAATATACTATAATGATAATCTTCATTGTTACGTTAAATTCCTAACTCTCTAACTTTCAATCTTGTTCTTTCTCCGTACTTATAAGTAGAATCCTGAGATACTGGAGGCTGAGACGTTAATATTAATATTCGCTTTCCAAATTTGACACTTCTTTGCAAATTACTCTCCCTTCATGTATTCCCTATTTCTAACCTTTTATCTAAGTAACCATCCATATGACTTTCTCTATGATCAATTACAATTTAATGATAACCTTTTGCAACATTTTCTAGATTTTCTTTACTTTACATTCTAATGAAATCTATAAATTCGTTATAATTCACATTGACTAAGCTTACTACTGATTTTTTTCTCAATTCAGTTGATGTTAATTGTTTCCTATGAGTTTGCAAAACGAAATATATTTTATGATAAAAAGTATTTTAATAATGATACATAAAGTATGAAAAGTTATAAGTCGTACTTGAAAATGTTATTCATAATAATGAAATAATGTACCTCGCAAAAATTACATAACAATGCACTATTGCTAAGAAGTAAAAAATTCAGAGTATCGTAAGCTATTGTTTCTCAAAAAAAAATTAATATGAATCAATATTCTGATGATCTCACCTGCTGTTAATCATCAGATTAGTTTTATGAGTATAGGAATATCTATTAATCTTCTAATTAGTCTTTTACAAAAGGAAACCACTATTATTAACTCTAATGATGTCGATTTTTCTCAGTGATCGTCCTTACTAGGACAAAATTTAGAAACTAACCGCTCATATTACAAGTAAACACATACATCCCACTATTCGTTAACTACTGAGAGATTTGAATGGTACAAATACTAGAATTGTTCAGTTTCTCGAAGAATTATTAAGATCGGGGGTATAGAATTTTGGAGTTTACCCTTAAAACCACGGAGTGATGATATTTAATTATGAGGGTAGTACGGACGTTGTTTGAAAAATTTCAGGCCTCTAGATATGAGCAAGCATGTGCGCTCATTATGCTTTGTACGAAAGCCACCACATTAAATTTGAGACTTAAATTCACTGTTTCATCCGAATAAAATCTTCCCGTCTGTATCCTTACCCTTCTCTATGTTTCATTTTTCTTTCCCTGCATCTCTTTCTTCCATCCCCTCTCGTTCCCCTCCACCTCCCTTCCCACACTCATTCGCTCTGCCGCTCACCCACTCTTCAGCTGTGCGGAGGAAGAGGGGCGGAACGAGTGATTACGAAGGTGGTCGTGAATTAATGATTGTTGGGTCGTTAGTTCCAACCGGCGTCGCTTCCCCTCCTTCCAACCAAACTTACTTCGACCACCACTCCAAAAATCTCTACCACCTTCTTCGCTCCCAACGCTTCGCTCAAAGTTCCCATTACCGACCGTCCGCGAACGATCCTACAGGGAGACAAAAAAACGATCACAATCGCACAAAGTAAATTACTCGCCATCTG
Source organism: Ladona fulva (assembly GCA_000376725.2). Classification (NCBI taxonomy): domain Eukaryota; kingdom Metazoa; phylum Arthropoda; class Insecta; order Odonata; family Libellulidae; genus Ladona; species Ladona fulva. Next base: position 2,628,750 of record KZ308556.1, read on the forward strand.
AGAATTTTGCCCGAAACGAACGAGCGAAAAAATACCATAGAGATGCGCGTGTTTGATAAATACGTCGAGGGCACGATTCCAGCCCGAGATCCCTTTTGAATGTTCCGAGGAAGAGAGAAGTTTTTGAAGAGACCATTTAATCATGTAATACATTCCGCCGACTAGGCAAGAAGGCACGACTCCATCTAAGTCAACCCTTCTGTGGACGATACATTCACAGCTGCGTCGCACCTAGATAAAAAAACGCCCATCCCCCAAGTACCACGTGCGATTCCGAATGCGCCCTTTAATTTATTCAGGGCACGTGCACTTAAGCCTCAATCCTCACCTACAAATGTTATAAAGACCCCATTAAAATCTTCCACCATCTACGACTGACATTTCGCCAAAAGCTTTTTTCCCTTTCGGGAAGGGGAAAACAAAAACCGCTCCTTTAATTGCTCCGCAATGATTTTTTTCCGCAAAAAAAAACACGGACGGAAATAAACGGGCCTCCCACGTACTCTTCACGACCTCCGGCGGTCATAAATCTTTCTTCCCTTTCCCTACACACACGTACGTACGTCGGTGTCGCAGACGCTGGTGGGACACTTCCTCCATTCCGTGACGTTTCCTCGCCCTGTGGAAGCGCCCCCTCTACATCAATCCCCGAGATTCCATTCTCACTCCAGTAAAGAGATTCGTCCGAAATCACAGGAAACTCGATCTCTGTTCCTCTCTAAAATACTCCAGTCGACAAACCCTTCCCTTCCTAGAGTTTCTTAGACGCCGTCCAAACATCCAGGCGCCTCCTTCGTTCGATTTTTCTTCCTGCTGTCTCAGTCAGCCTCGGTACCTTTATACCTTCTGCCGCAATCGCCTAGCATCCTTCTCCCCGCATCTTCGCCCCTTTCTGCCTCCCGCTTCGCCCGCTCCTTTTCATCTCCGTCTCGGGTCTGAATAAATCTTTATTTTCCTCCGTCGTCGCTAAATGACTACTTATCTACGACCGCCCAGTTCCCGCCCTCTTTACTCAGAGGCGAGACCTACGCCATTACGGTCTCACTTCAGCCTTCCTCGCTTCCCCCGTGTTTTTTTTTTTACTTCCGTACCTATCGCCTCTTGCGATTCGATGGCGAGTTCGGATGCAATTAAAGTCGAAAATCCGCTTACTTCTTGCAGCGCATTAAGGTGGCAACTCTCCGGATAACGAACGAATGAATTATGAGATAATTGCGATCGAATTAAGGAAAAACTTCGGTGAAGGGGCTTAAGAAGTAACTTTTATCTGTATAAGAATCTATAAGTTTGTAAATATATGACAGTAATAATTCTCTAAACTGTTGCAATTACAATGGCTTTTAGCAATTTAAAGCTCTTTTTAATACAAATTTTAAGCAAGAATAGTAATGGTTCAATGTTTTGAATTTGCAGTACATATAGAAATATGTCACCAGCGCAGGTTTTTCTCTCAATCAATATTATATAAGGCGGTTTATGTTATGGCTGCAGATATCTATGACACAAATTAACCGCATTATGTCCATGGTTATCAACTTACAATAAATCTAAAGTAGCAAGATCTGCTAGATCATGTAGTAGAAAAACGATCGTTCACATGGGATGCATGTGGTTCCGAGATCTAAACTGTGATAAAAATCGAAAATATAAATATGTTTATTAATGATATTGTGTACTCTAAATTGCAATGAATGTACACAAGTTCTTTTTACTTCCGTTCATTAAATTTTTTGCTAAGTGGGAGCTAATATGAATAATACAGGTGAAGTTAGTACCGAAGTCAGAATATTGATTTTTAGTTTCCAAATTCAGTACATTTATTAAATTTGTTTTGTAAACTGTAAATCTTCTTCAGCCTACCTTAGATAGAATCGATGAAATCAGTCATGGATTTGTGAAACTCCATACCATTATAGGCTAAATTAACTATACGGATATCTTGGCGTGAATAACAATGCTGATAAATCAGCATAGTTATTTTCGCCATTAGTGCCTAATTAATAGTATGCTGAGCACAACTAAAATGTTTGGAGAAAAACTTCCCAACAAATAAAAATGTGAGCGAAACCGATATCCTTACTGCTGAAGTGTTGAAAAAAGAAATGATATAAGATAAAGCTATGAAGTATACTTTATATTCTGAAATAGAAGATTCTACAAAGGGAAAATAATTTTTTTAATTAAATTTTTTTTATAGTCCAAAAAATAAGGGAATTCGGACTATATTAAAAATATCAATAGTCATCCGTCGAAGTTATAGTTTTTATGGCAGAAACGAATGATAACGATATAAAGTATGTCATGCACTACCGATGTAGCCATTTGGAAGAGGCGAGTGGAATGAAACTGCGTGAGGAGAGAAATGGAGGGAGAGATAAAGGGAAAAAGAAAGAGCATAGTTTCAACGGATGCGAGGAGTGGCGTGCGGGAGGAACGGATTTCCGTGGAACTATGCCGTAGAGAAGCGGGATTTATGTCTGTTGCCAGGATGACGAAAATTCATGGAATCGAGGAGGTGCGGAGGAGGGTCGGGGATTAAGGGAAGATAAAGGAACAGAGGGAGAAAGGCTACGGGCTTACTTTGAAAGACAAGGAAGCGTAAGATCAGTGTACCTTTCTTTGCATTTCTTCTTGGTCGTTTTTGGAATTACTTCGGGATAAACTAAGCACTGTATTCTGTCTAGGCTGAGATAATGCGGAATTTTTTTTACTTGTTCAGTGATAAAAGAAGAAAACGCTGGTAACGCTCTCCAAAATCCTGTTCTTTATGTGAATGAGGATGGGATACTTGACGCAATGTTTTCCACAAAATTCTGATCCCATGTTCCAAACTAGGTCTTTTGTATTATGAGGTACTTGACAGCGAAGTAAATGAATTCTTGGAAAGAAATTCAACCCAAGTCTTGGAAAGAACTAGCAATCAATTAAGTTCAGTTATTAATCGATTTAGAATTAGCAATCAATGGTCGCCATAATAAACTAGTGTCGTAATCTTTTTGAAACTTTTAAAATCTTAAAGATATCATATCACATACTGAAAACGGTGGAACTAACTTTCATCCTTGAGATTAAATTTCTTGATTACCAAATTAAATGATCAATTCAAATCAGGATTTGGATTAAACTTCTCGCCTAAATCCTAAATGTGATTTCTGATTAATATTTAGTAACGAAGCCTCTACAAATCTCATATAACTCTTAACTCCTAATTGATGCTTCCTCATATTGGTAATTTGTTTACAGCAAAACCTAAACTTTAATATGTCTATGTAATTCAAGTAATTTTTAATATCAAAATTAACTGCTCATTGCTCTACTAGCTATATTATTTGACCTATCAACATTTTTAGTAACATGGACAGAAAACATCCATTGCATTTTATTAAAATTTTCATTAATTCAATTTTATTGAAGTGGACCGGATTTGTTATTATTTAGTATTATTACATTTTATATCAATTGACCGAAGTATGTGTGATATGTGTTAAGCGAGGACGTAAAGGTTTTGTTACATTCTACAATTTTTATTTTCACTGTAGTTAACTGACCTTCTCTCAATAAGAAATTTTATACTGAGATATTATGCAATAATCTAACACGTCTAATAGCAACTTTTGTTTAATTCTTGCAAAAGTAACGACCGGAATTCTTATCGGATCAAGATTAACTTACGTCGAAACGTGTGTTAATAGGTAGATTTCTCGATTGGTAGAACTTGATTTATTTCAGAAAGAGGAATTTTAAAAACAAAAGGAGTACATAAATCACGGAATCTGAAGCTTCATAGTTTTATACACTGAATCACATCCCTCTTTACATAAAAGCCACATTAGCATTTCATCTGGTACTTCTAACCCGAAAAAAATGAATGGAGAAGAGCGCACTACAGAAGACATTCTTGCATGTCATTTCAGCGAATATGTGTTTGTGGAGGTGTTGAGCGGATGGGCAGCTTCCGAAGAATAAAGGAGGCAAATGGGTTTGCGGGGAGGGTGAAAGTGTGAGGCCGAAAGAGTTAGGGCGGCAAGATGGGCGTCGGAGGAGCAACAGAGGAAGTGGCCGTTATTTCATTAGGGACCTCGTCCAATCCAGAGGAGGATGAGGAAGAATGGAGAAGGAAAGCGGTTCGATCCGATTTCGAGACGAGAATTCCAAATGGACCTACCCCTTCTCCGGGGCGCAACGTCCCGACGCGCATCCTGCCTACGTCCTCATATTTCTGCACCCCCTTCCATTGCCATTTCCATTCGCGTACGCCGCTATCTACGCTAACGCCCACTTCATCTCCTCTCTTTAAGTGCCAATTGCGACTCTCGTCATTCTCAACGACGTCTTTTGAAATGGCCTCTGCGTTTGTTTCCTGCGGGAACAATCCCAAAATCCGCAGTCGGAACAGCCGAACGTTTAAGAGGAGTTTGGAAAGGATGTTCTTCACGTGAGGTATCGAGAGACGCTTTTTCGAATCGTGCATGAGTTTGGTAAGATATTTGATTGCTTGAATAGAACTTCGGTTTCTCAAGGGATTTGTTGATTCTTCTACGAATGATCGACTTCCGTGCCTTGAGCCTTTGCCCGAGATTTACTATCAGAAAACGCTCGTAAGTTAAATAAATGCTTAAAATTTAATAGAGAATTTTCCTAGAATTTCACAAAAACTTGTAATTTGAGCTATGATATTTTCTACTTATAAACAGACAATTTGTGGAGTCTGAATATGCAAACTCTCTCGGGGAATCACTTAGAATTTGTGTGCGAAAGAGATTCCATGACACTTTATTATTGAAATCCGTTTTGAATAACGATTTGATAAAAGCTCTGCCTTCCCCGTAAAAATAATTAAAAATTTCCATATTCTGACATCTGACTCTGTACATTAACAGGGTGGTTTGATTTCTCTCATTTAAATGGGATTTAGACAACACACGAATATCATAAGGTATTCATTTCTCGGGTTAATAGTTTACATTCGTGACTCAGCCAAGATATCTTTATTTAGTTGACGAATTTCAGCCAAAACTATCTACGAAACAGTGATAAGCTACAATGGATGACCCCTATATATGACATGATAATTAGTAATGGCACATACTTACAAAAGTGTTGAACAACTTTATGAACAGATAGTTTTCTTTACCCATATAATCAAAGCAATTCGCTCCTCAGCCAAACTAAAATATGTATAAACTTTTGTTTTTCTCAGTAAGACATCCTATATTATTTATCGAATCATTTCAAATTTTCCTGAACATTTAGAACTTTTTGTGAAACAAAAATTACTCATTTCACACAACAAATATAGTAAAGAGCACGATATCCTCCGACCTAAGTTGCGCCTCAAACTTACGTTATCGTTAAACAATTTATGTTTTCGTATCTTTTGGAATTTTACTGCAGTACTATGAATGCAATTTTTTTAAACTCGATGCCAAATACTTCGAAACGTTTATTTTCAAAATTATTCTCTTACAGTCCGATCTTTGTCTCATATCCTTTTGTATTCATACAGACAGCAAAAAAAATATCTTACTGCTGGTATGGTTACTTAAACCATCTTTGTTGGGAGATTTACGCCCGTAGAACCTGTAATTCATTTGGTTGTATGTCATAGAAGTATTGTTACTTAATGTTGTCCAAATCACATTCTTATTTAATGATGTGGTTGGGATCAATTTAATGAAATTATTTAAATAAGTATCATTGTTCAAACTGCATCCTCGGAATGAAATGTCAAGAAGTGTATTGAGAAACAGTGGGAAAGTGTTTTTTTTTCCAAACGTTCATTCAATAAAATATGAGCATGTCGTCTCATTAAGTAAATTTGCAGCTTCTCGCATTCACGTGGGATGTAAATTATATTTCATGGAGAAGGGAACCCTTGAAAGCAAATCAGATTACGGAAACATAAGGAAAGCGAAGGAAAAAGAAATGAGTCCTGCGAAACGAATTTCATGTAAGCAGGAAATGTTTCGCCCTATCTAAATATTATTTACACCCTCTATCGCTCATTTCAGCAGCGTATAAAGATGTGACATCCTAAAGCAAAAACCGGAACTTCCTAATATCCATAAAACAAAGGAAAGGGAGAATACAAGCGAGGCACTCCTCTGTTGAAGGGGTTTTCACGCCGCTATAAGGACCGCGTAGTAAAACCGGCTGAGTCTAAAGGGATGGAAATTTCCGCTACTGCGATCAAAAACACAGAAAGGCGCTCGCACGCAACCACTTCAGTGGTTGAGAAAGCTTTAAACCGCTCTATCGTGTTCTCACACACGCACCAGAAAAGCGGCTCCCGAAACAAAGGAGCAGGAGATTAAGCATTCTTTTACAACGCTCGATCGAGCAAACATTTCAAAGCCTGATGATTCCATCGTATTTTCCCTGGTTATCTTCCAAATTTGAATATAATTGAAATAAGATGCAGTAAAATGGAAACGGCACGCGATATAAAGTTTGAAAGGATTGTAAAAAAGGAGCTAACCCAAGAATGGATAAACATCCGATGAATAAAACTAATGAGGAAGACGAAACAAGAGGGAAGTTAAAATTGGATGAACACATCAAACGTTCAAATTTATGATAAGTCATTTTATTTATTTTATGATTTATGATAATTTATGATATGTGGCTAGAGTTATAGACGCAAAGTTTCCGAGCATGGATTTTTTTTAATGGTTTCATCCACGGTGTGGAAAACTCGTTCAGCAGAGTTCAAAATTTCAATTACAGACGCTTTGCCTTTTGTGTAATGAAGAATTACGTAGAGAGTCTCGTTTTCCGTGGACCGTAATCCGTTTAATTTTTGTTGGTCATTTTACTTACGGCCGATTAAACCTCAATCTTCAGTTACGTCAAACTTTTTAACAGTAATTAATGTTTCGATATTATCGCGAACTTAATTAAATCGTTACTCTGCCTATCTAAACATTTCCTTCATCATATCATCACAAAAGGACTAACCACCAACCAATTATATAGAGTAGTATTATATCTTGTGCTTTTTATACAGGTTCAATTTTGTATTTACAATTCACCATTTTTGTATGAATTACTCAATACTTTTTATCTGACTAAATTTTAATGTACTCCTTATATCGATTTATCGAGAAGTTTTTGTGCTGTCGTAGAAGCAATTCAAAAAAGATAAATGTAATTTTAAAGTATTTATTCTAAACTGCATACACGAAGAGGACCATAATATAATTGGTGGCTTAGTGACAGTAAAATGTCTCCAAAATAATGAAGTTCATACTGAAGTTACCCATACCATTATGTGGATAATAGTTTAAAGTCGAACAAGTAATTGTAGACTAAATTTATGACTGAATTCTGACTGTAATTATGTCATCGACTCCTTTCCTTGTATATACTTTTTATAAACGGCTGGTAATCGGATCTAAAAGTTTGGGATATATCAATAGTCTGAGGATTGTAGTAGCACTCATTCAATCGTCCTATGTAATCAACCTATTTTCCTTCAACGCTGTATCCTGTAGCTCTTTGCCCATTGAACGAGATACTTCATCCCTCGATCTTCTTCAACTCTCTAACCTCTGCTTGGGCAGGGCCTCCTCCCCATCCCCACAGCAATTCTCTAATTTACCTCCTTTGTCTTGCATCCCATCTTCTCTACGCACTCATCCACGTTCGCTTTTACCCTAATTCACGCTCAGCCTTCGCATATCTTCATCTCTTCACATCCCTCGCCTCCTCCGATCTCCTCTACCCGTCCCGCATTTCTTTTATGCGTATTTACAATGCTTTATCCCTCACGTCTTATCTTCGCTCCTTTAATTTGCTTGAAAGCCAACAGACATCACCAACACCAGCGACAACGACCACCGCAGCGATGACGGCCGCTCCCAGTGCTTTCGCAGCATCCATTAGGTCCCCCTCCCGTTCTTCTTTGGGGCACCTGCATCGCACTTCGTCCTCCCTTCCATAATAACTCTTTTACATCAACTGGGATCATCGTCTCTTCTTCCCATAACTATTCCTTCGCTGCTCCTTCCATAACTCCGCTAAGCTTTTTTCATGCTCTGACGTCTACCGTTTTTCTCTCTGGAATAGTTATGATAGTGAGCGCTGGATATTACGTTCATTTGCGAGTGCTACTTTTTCCTCCTCATCAGATATTTTCAACTTAAGAAACCATCCACAACAGAAATGATGATATTATATCTACGAGCGATTCCAGAGGAAAGTTTCCTACTTAAAGAAATAATAATCTAAGGAAAAAAATTTTATTTTGAAATTAACTTTAAAGGGACTTTGAATTAAAGGAAAGGGACTTNTTACTCAATTCATGCAGCATTAATTATTTTTAATTCTATTGTGACTGATAATACTCATAAGTAAAATTTTGTACAACGCACACTGGATTATATAGTTTTTGAGGGAGATATTGAGCAATTTACTCCTGGTACTTAAAGAATGATAGCGTAGAAAAAATGTAGGAATATTGTATATCGAAGAACATAGGGAGCATAAAAAGTGATTTTTATCAGCGATAACGTGCTGAAGAAAATCAAAATCTTTTATAATGAACAGAAATATATGTACCTCTTCTTATTACACATAAGCGGATTTCAACCCATTATTTTCTAATAGACCTGGAATTCGAAACGAACTAAAGTCCTTAGGCATTAAGTTCAGCTCACGGAAGAAATTCTCGAGCCTTAAGCGTCGTCTCACGTCTTTCGGGATGGAATTAGTGAGTTCGACTGTGTCCATCCTGAAAAGACGCAAAATTCGGAATGAGGCAGACGCAGTGTGAATAATTCAGATGCCCGGTGGAATCTTGCACGGACACGCTCTCTAACCACTCTCACACTCAGAACCCCTTTGATAAGAATTTATAAATGTATGCTCTTAAGCCCCTCACATCGAGTACTTCGTTATGCCGCTGTTTGTGGACCGAGGAAAAGACTACAATACTTAAGCGCGTCAAATATTAATTTCGCCTTTCTAGAGGCCCGAAAGGGAAAGCTATGAAGGCAATCAATAACGTAGGTTGCAGAGAAAAATGTACTCAACATAGCTTTAATAGGAAAGAATTGAAAACTAACAACTTCAGAGAAGTTGTACACACTTTCTGTACACACTTTCTCTACCATGATTCTCTTCTTAGTTGTAACAGTTTTATAATAACCAAATAAAACTTTTTATGATAAAATAATTGGATTTTATTGGATTTTAAGCTAAATGAAATTTCTATTGCTTTATTCAATATTCAATTACGATAAAACTTGGGAGAAAGCTTTCCTACTTAAACTAGGTGCAAAATTAAGTGAACAAAGTGTGTTAACTTTCCATCAAAGAATATTTTCCAATTAATTTGACTGGTCATTAAATCAATAATTTTTAAATAGCCCGAGAGTGAAATTTCAGCTGGGTTTCGTTGTGTAGAAAGATACAGAGACAATACCTCAGCCTCCTTAATACATTATTGAGGCGGAAAGTATCCCTTAAATATTACAATTATCGCAAAGAATTAATAACGACGTAGATTTTCTGCCGATGTATCAACTAAAATACCTGGGCGCATTTGGTTTTAAATAATATGTAAAGCCCATTCCAAAAACTATTAACGAATCATCTCACTTGAAAAATTTTATAGCAAACTTTCGTTCCATGCAAAGTTAAATAACACATAAACAAATTTTCTCCTACATCTTGAAAGTTTTATTAATGATAATCCTTTCATATCTTGATTCCCGAACCGCGCAAGGATATGTGTCTAGTAACAAAAATTTGCTGTTCATTCAGAAATTGGGTTAAATTTAAATTCATGCAACTTGGAAGTCTTCCTACTTTTATATTACCCATAGAGTATTTTATTCGGCTGTTGTAGAGCGCGAATCACGCTCTCCTGAGAAGAGGAAGCTCGGCGAAAGTTGGCTTCGGGGAAAATGAGGAAGCATTACGGAGTAATTCGTTTCAGAATGGGATAGGTCTTCCCCTTCCATCTCTCATTATTCTTCCCTATCTTCCTCTCCAACAGCTCTATTTCTTTTAAATTTCTCATTCTCTATTTACACCCCTTCCTCCAATCCAGGCACCGAAATACTTACTTTCCGTACCATGCCTTTCTTCCTCTTCGCCATGCCTCTTTATCCACGCATTTCCCTAACTTTCTCTTTCTCTCTCCCCGATTTTTCCCTTTTGAACCCTTCGTCTCTCTTCTCAAAATTTAATTTATTTTGTTTCGCCTCGCTCTTTATATTCGGAGTTCTCATCTGATCACGAATTCATTCAATCGGGAATCGGAGAAGAGAGTAATTAGTAAATTCTGGGTAAAGGGAAAATTTGACGGAAAGGGCAAGGTCTTAGGAAGAAAACGGCCCCTCAAGAAATCGAGATGAAATGCGCAAAAATTAAAAGAGGAATGAAAAATATTCCCCTGCAGTATCTCATGGATGCTTCGCGGAGAAGTTTTAATTTCCGGGCAATCTTTTTACATCATTCTAATGTCTATGTGCCTAAATTAGAAAAAGGAAACTTGGATTGAATTAAAATAAATGGAGCGACCTTAAAATTCCGTCCTGAGATAGTGACGCGAGTTGAATTTATGGGATACTAAAATAGCAATTTCTATTTCGCACTTCCATAAGGTGGAGTACATACAAAACGCACATCTGTCCCATGAGAGGCGTTTAACCGAGAAATTCATCTTTGGCTAGCATATATATTAGACTTCCCATTCCCTTGAGGCTTAGTTTCCGCCCTCTAACAAAAATATCTCTGGCAGCTACTCAATCTAATTCTCAAATGATTTTAAGCAGTAAAGTACAGAACCATTTATCAAATTTCATTCAATTTTCTAGTGATAAATATATTATTATCGACTAGTCTCGGTATGTTATACACCAATTTGTTAGTTAAAATTTTATTTATTAACAGCTTTGTTCGTTACGGATATTTTATTCACGAGATTATTTTTTGATAAAGGATTCAAAAGAAAGTTTGAAGTAACTATGAATGAGATCTAATCATTTCCGAAATTTCGATATCATATCTATAGATTTCACCCAAAGCTTCGCATTAAAAGTAACTTATTGTTTTTATTACATATCAAACCAAAAACATCGTACCTAAATTAATGATAATTGTATCATGATTATGATAATTTTATCATAATTATTATCATTGTGTCATAATTATCATAATTGAATCACAATTATGATAATTACCTATAAAGGTAATAATTTACTAAAACGTTATTAATCTAGCGATTTATCGATACAAAAGTATAAATTTAAAATACTAAAATAACTTTTCATATTAGCGTCAATAAAATATTAAATTACAGGAATACCGAACATTCTGAGAGTAAACTAAAATGAAAAATCAGTACAAATACAGTAAACTCATTTTCTTTCCTAAAAAGATAGGCTTAACGCAAACGCAATCCAGTTTCCTAACTTGTTTAAGTGTACAGCGCTAGAGATAGAGAGTTAAAAACGGATAGATATACCTCGAAAAATAACTAGAAGAAAAGTACCGGAGAAGAAAGCGCTTGAAATGCAAAAATGGTGCACTCGACCTCAAAAGGCAACAAACGAGAGAAGGCATCCTCCGCGGCTAAGAAGGCGCTGCATTTCCCACCCTTTCATTCCCTCCTTTCAAAATCCTCCCCGATGACTCCTTACCAAACCCCCTTCACCCGTCATCTCGCCAGCAATTCCAAAACTCTTGCGCCTTTTCCCCGCCTACCGCTGTACCACCACGTGGCCCGTCTAACCCCTCCTGCCGGTAATAAATTCTCACTAACCTGTCCATTTTTCTTTTCTTTTCCCCGAAACTCCTTCCTTTCCTCGACCTAAACTCCCAGACATCCTTCCTCGCTCGAACACAAAGGCATAGAAGACACTTCGACGGAGCATTCCGCGTTTTAATTCCCGAAATTGTTAATTTTATTCCGCAGTCCCGGGGATGGGGGCAACCGCTATCGCAGTCATGACTGCTTCCGAGGGCCTCCCTTCCACATCACCGACTCCCGCGCCCATCCAGCGGCAGCCTACCGCACCCTGTGGCTCCTCCTCTCTCTCACCCCGAACCCCAACCGAATCCCACTCTTTTCCCCTTCTGCCACGCTCCCATTCTTCACGTCCTGGCTACATGCCATTTCTGTTACCCGCTGATACCGCCACGAAATCCCTTATTTATGTTGATAACTTTAATGGACTCGTGGAGGAAACGGGATGGAGATTGTGCTGAGAGAAAGAGGGGGAAGAAATGAACAGGGGAGAGGAGAGAAAAAGCGGAAACTGAGAGAAAGTTTGATACATGGAGGAATGGTAACTATCGGAGACAGAGCACGTAAGCCTATGGTGATTACTAATGTATGTGATTTGTGCTCTCATTTGTCGCATTGTGATACTAATTCATTGATCAGGTTTTTCCAAGTTGACAAAAACATATAGGAAAAAGAAAATTAGTAGTAACTGATTGTGGTTGTTTTGTGGCTTCTGCTTGACTGGAACTCTTAGTGAGGAATTTACGAAATGGATTCATAGTATCACCTGATTTGAGAAACTCAATCACTGACTTTCAATTCATCATGTATAATATACATTCACCCCGAAAGACAGAACAAAGCTGAGTGGATAACTGTGTAAAAACAACAAAAAACTGAACAAAAATACATGAGTAAATCAGGAATTCTAATACCAAGAAAATACTTATCCATTTGTATATGCATAATTTTAGAACGCAGCAATTCAATGTGATTTTATCCAGCAAGAATATTGTACAATCCCAATAATCCCAAGGAGAAACGGACATGACAAACGTCTGACAGAAAAGAGGACAGGAAAGGACCAGGACAGAACCTGAAATCTTCCGCTTGTTGAAGCTTAGTGGAAGATTCCAGGTTACATCCTGGTCCTATCCTTTCCTGATATCTGTCAGACTTTCTTCATGTCCGTTTCTCCATGGTATTTTTCCAAGGTACACGCCTTTACATGCAAAATTACCTCTAACCTTTTCCTTATAATCCCAATAATTATTTTCGATAGCCACTATTATTGATAGGTTAGATTGAAGAGGAGACTTATAGTCTCAATTTCGCCCAAATAAAGATGACTTATTATTATTATTACCTACACTTAGCGTATTCAACACTGCTGATTGAGAAATTAGGCTTTCCAGTTCTTTCGTAAGTTTCTGTATCGACCGAAGAAAATTTTCGTTACTTCAACTAACATCGTTGGTCACTAAGGAAAATCGGATAGAACACAAAATATCATAGAAGTAGACGGACCACTGATGGTAAAGTTAAAATTCAGTAAAAGGAGTACTCCAATACCATCAAAAAGCAAACTGGCGACAAAATATCATGGCTATTTTTCTTTGTGGAAATCTGGTGCAATTTAAAACTTCCTCACTTGGATTATATGCGAACAATTACTTCATAATTTTAATAATATTAAGTATAACCTTTTAAATATTGAGACAATTTTAGAGTGCTATAAAACGTGTATTTCAAATGCATGTTGTAGTTCTAAAGTACAGTGAGTCCACTCCACTTACTCAACCAAAACATCTTAAATAACATCACTTGAGCTCCTTTAGATATCTTTCTGAGAGACCCCTTCCCTCGGAGCAGAATTTAAGAAAAAAATTTTAAAATACTGAGAAAAATGTTATCGAGAGAGCGCAATTTATATTGATGATAATCAAAGATGGGATAAAAGAGCGCACAACTAATAGGGTGAAAGAGAAAATAAAAGGCTAGAAAGGGCTTTCAGAGTAGGGAGCAGAAAAAGGGTGGGAAAAGGATTGAGAGAGAGTGAAAGGTACAGAGGATAGGGGGTAATAGCGGACGCGAGAGTTAATAACCGCAAATGGTCCATAGATAATTCTAGAAGCGGTTGCGGCGGCATGAGAATTTTGTGGAAAGAGAAGGGAGAGGATTGGCTCGGTTGTAAAGAGAGACCACCGAAAGAATACGCCGCTTCCTTTTTATTGCTCTCCTTTTCATCCGAAATTATAATGGTGTTTTGGTACAAAAAGGATAATCGAGTTGCGAACATGATAAGTTATAATATATGCCTTGAAAATGTATAATCAGCCGCATTACGAACGCTATTCAGAGGTTAAGATTACAAAGCGAGAAGTGAAAGTGGAAATTTGAATGCGGTGAACGGAAGAGGAGAAGAATGGGGACGACGGATGAAGGAGGATGATGGAAGTTTATAGGTAATAGAAAGGGATGTGTGGTAGGAACAAGCGGTTCGACGACAAGGAGCGCTTGAATCTGGAGAGGAGGATAACTTTAAGGAAGAGAGATGAAGAAAGAGGTTATGTTAATGAAGCTAATTGAGAATAGAGTTGAATGGTTACGTGAAATAGGAAAGGAGTACATCGTAGGAATGCGAGTAAGAAGGGACGTTTTAAGAAAGTATATTGAATGAAACGAAATATTGCAACTACGGTAACACTGAGATGCACTAATTAAGAAAACCAGTAGCGATTAACATTGAAAAATAGTCTAACGGATTAAATTTGTTAATTGTAAAGAAGAGTCATTGGTAAAGTATGGACGGTGCTTTAAATAAAACAATTTCACATCGTTCCTTAACCTTTCTTAAAAAAATCCTAATTAATATGTTAAAATAAACATATTAAGTAATTACTATTCCTTGCATTTTATAAATTGATATTATGGTTCCTTACTTTTACTTGTTTAACGGCCAAACGTCTGAATATTAAGGCATGGAAAAATTACCTAAAAAATGTTTCATATTCTATTCCAGAACAAATTACTTGTGTATGTGAGACGTTAGGGCCCAATTCCAGAGTTTCCAATGCTTCTTTATTCATAGTAAAGTATAATAGTGTGCAATTGTAAACAAAATAAGAAATAACTGTGACAAAACTTCAATTGCAATAAAAGGTGCAAATTTGTCAGTCACTGATATTTAAGATATTATTTATTTCGTGTTATGTGTAAAATATAAAAATATCTTAAAAAATGACATTTTAAAGAAAACTTTAGAAAATCAGTATTGCATTGTATTGGATGTAAAAGGTAAAAGAGTAAAGATTTTAAAATTTTCTCCAGAAACGATAAAGAGCAAAGGAATGATAAACATGGGAAAGAAATACAAGGTAAAAGAGTAAAGATTATTTTTTGGATAATAAGGGATACGCTAACGATGGCAGAACTGACAGGAGACTAACGATGGCAGAAAAAGGGATAGAAGAGAGTCAAGGAAATTCGAGAAAATCCTCCTTTTGTACATTAATCACTCGATACGAGGATTACTTCGTGGCGCTTTTTATTTGCCCATTGTGTGTAAAAGTGAGAGAGAGGGAGAAATAGGGATTTCAGGAATACAAAGGACATGTTAAAAAGCCTCTTTGTAGCCTTAGCAAGATAACTCGTCGCCATGTTTAGTTTTGCAATTTTTGGAAAAGATTTACGCTGTACAATCTATTTTGCTTTCTCGTTTAAGTTAAGAATAAAAAAATGTTAATTTAGGGATTATCTTCTCCAGTGCTCATGATTACTACGTTGGGAGAAGTTACCATTAGGTGCTATTCGAAATTAGATTTTGGTAGCCAAAGCTCTATAACGCTATCTTACAGAAAATACTAATTCCAAACATAACAACATAATTCCCCAGAAAATATTTGTAAGGAATAAAATGATATCAATATCATTATCTAACCTGTACTGAAATATGGGGTCCTAAGAAAACGACTTGTAAAAATAAAGACTAGATTCGTGTTCATATTATACATTCAACATTATTTGACTAGTATTTTGATGATTTGTTCCTCTTACAGATCAATTTCAATTTTTAAAACCTATTATTTAATTTGTAAATGTATATTTTGTGAGCAATACGGGTAAACACTGTTATTGCTATATGTAAATTACAAATAGTAATTAAAATTCAAATTTCAGCGATTGTGCCGAAATACATATGGAACAGTAGCAAAATACACTTTTAAATTCTTCTTCCATTATAATTTTCTAAATTCTAATACTTCCATTATAATTTTAATTTTTAAATATACCTTTCGTCTCACGGTACATGGCAACAAATTTTCCTTTCGATAGTACTCTTCATGTTCATTTGAAATCACGTGACGCATTGTATCACTTCCTAAAGTTGTAGGCGAGTACCAACACGCCACACTGTGGGGCTAAGTAGAAGCTTTTGTTATGTCGGAAGTTAATGGATGGGCGGCACTGAGGTCAGGTTAGGTTTATTTGCTTACTACCGCTTTCGGCCATGGAGGAGAGCGGGGGAGAGAGAGGAAGAGACAGGTAGAGACGGGCCAAAAAGTAGTGGAATGCAAAAGAGGAAAGCCCCAAGTGAAAAGATTGCTAGGAGAAGGCCCGCATTCGGGCACCACTGCGCTTTACAATGCCTTTTCTCCGGTCATTGGCTTCTCATGTTTCACTTCCTGTGAGCTGCTCTAAAGCATCAATATTCGCCTCAGCTCTCGTATTGAGGGCATAACCGCGACGGTTAAATGATCGTTATCAATATCGGATGCTGGAAACGAATGACTTCCATACGTTTTACGTTCATCGTTATCGAGATTGCATGATGTCGCAAAAAAAATACTGCAGTAAGATGGCTTTTAATTTAACAATCTTCTCACATTGACTGCTCCAATAAAGGAAGGTTATATTGTAACGTTTTTTTGGTATATTTCTCTTACTTTTAGGTCTTATATATAATATATAT
>KZ308556.1:2648625-2673750 GCA_000376725.2 Ladona fulva
AAATAGTGTGGAAGTTTACGAAGTTTTTATTTTTCATAATCTTTTTAATGTTATGTATGTTAAATTCTTAATAATTTGAAGTTTTCTATGTAACCTTCAATTTAGCTACTTCATTTGTTTTCAAAACAGTATGCATAATGTCTACCTATACTTTCTATTTTCTCCCAAACTGAATTTTGTCCCCATATTTTACGAATTTTTTCGATAAACGATATACGATGACAATTAAGTAAAGAAGAAACTCGAACGCTTGGTGTTTACACCCTTCTGATTTACGCCCAAATGTGGCTTGAAGGATATTTATGTAGGTGTAGATATTTGTTAAGCGTGATTTGCAGTCGAACGATTTGGATTTTGAATGCTTCATCTACCCAATCTGTCAATTTGATTTCACTATAGTTGTAAGTATGCTGACGGCGCTCCGTTGAAGAGTATTGTGCATCCGCTTAGGTTCAGAAAAATGTTTTCGACTAGGGCGAAACCTCATCACTGATCTGAAATGACCTCGAATTACCATCTATATAGGCACCCTAAAACAATAAAATTGATCCTTACTTTTAGAGATGATAATAAAATGTAAATCGTGGTTTTTAACAGAATATTCTGAAGATAGAAAAATAGAAAAGTCCTAATTCACTACGGCAAAAAATTACAGATGAGCAAGTCAAACTACTAAACCAGCATGACCGTGATTAGCAACATCCGAAGGTTCTATCAATTTAGTAGGTGTCAAACTGTCGTGCTGTTAACTAATTTTACTAAAAACGTTTGACTAACGCCCGTAAACTCGTGCAAAGAGAAAGACCTGACATGTGGAAAATTGGCTCATGGATCCTTCACCAAGACATGCACCAGCGCACGACTCATTATCAATCAAGAAGATTTTGTCAATACATAGAATTTTTTATGTTAGAGCGTTACCACGTTACTCGAGGTAACAAAACAAGAGTCAAGAGTACGCTGAAGGAACACGTATTGAGTCGATACACGCAGCAACTGAAAAAGCGACGAATATCATGATTGCGATATCAGATGACGACATGAAACAATGCTTCCAAAAATGGAGAACTTGTATAGAGCGGAGCAAGAATCGAGGATGTATACAGACGGTAAAAATGCTTCCAATCGAGCATAAGATATAAAATAAGTTTTAAATGTTCAGTTCGGTCATTTTCTAGCTACACCTCGTATAATAAGATCCTATCCTATACATATGAAGAAACCTTTAATCGATTCATAAAATTTGTTCTTAGAAACTCCCCATTATGACGGTATGTAGAATTTTTTAAAGGTCCACTTTCAGCCAGTTCGGCCACCATCACCTTAAGACAGCCGTTTGCGTTTAAACTAGCCGAATGTTATTAATAAATATTACACTAATCGTAAAAGTAATCGTAATGAAAAAAAGTTTAATTATACTCATAAATAAAGCGATATTCAATTCTTATAAAAGTTCCGGACTGACGACTCCAAGAGGGAAGAACGCAAATCTACAAAACAGAAACAGGAGGCAAGAAAAGTGGAAAAGTTACAAAAGCAGGTCGGAAACTTAAATCCTAGTAAACGTAATAGAAGCACGAGGGAAGATGAAAGAAGAAGATTACAGAACCAGCATAAGAGAGATGAAAATGAGAAAAGGAAGGGCAGATCGCTTGGGGTTACGAGAAAGGATGTAGAGATGAGCAAAGCGATGCGAGAAGGATTCATTTTTATATAAATGCAAGGAGGCTATGATAGATGGAACTATGCGAACGGATGGGTAGGGAAGAAGTTTGATGGGAATACTATAATGTATAAGCAGAGTGAGAGCTGGGAAATGGGTGCGAGCAATTTTTCATCTGAGAGAGCAGGCGTTTAAAGGAGGAGAGGATTGGGATGGAGAGGATTGGAGTGAGTGGATGGGCGCGATAAAAAGGAGTGGAGATGGTGGAGTAGGATTGGGGAAGTGATAGGGAGTCGTCCGCGGGGGAGAACGGAGTAATTTGCGAATGGTACTTTCGCCGGAGCATTGGGAACGACGCCGTTGAGATACCAAGTGGAACTGAGAGCCTTTCCGACCCAAAAGGCATTCTAGGAAAATATTTATTTTATGAAAATAAATAATTTTTCCCGTGATCATACCTAAAATAATTTTTTTCGAAAAATAAGGTCACTCTTTTGAGCTTCTTCCTTAATATACCGTACGCTCTCATAGGTTTAAATATGAATCAATATCATGATTGTGATGTGAATAATAAAAGCAATATAACGGTGGTGCTGCAGAAGAGCGAAAGGACTAAAATGTAAGTAATCTGTAATTACTGAAAACCCTCGAAGTGTAACAAAGACAGACGTTACACAATCATAAAAAGAGGTGAAATTATACCCAACTCACTGAGGCACAACAGTCTCCCAAAAATAGCACCACAAAGAATGGTGAATAGAATAACTTACAGTGAAAGATCTAATACTGGAATAGTTAGTAGTAAACTTATAAATTAGGAGTTAAGGAGCATAGAATGGGATAAGAAGGTGAGCCATCACAAGCAATAGGTACGCGTTACTACCTTCCCCCTACCCACCAATAATAAAACAGTGTACCATTCGCATCCTTTCACTTCGTCTGATTAATTTTCATTCAGTTGTGAATGAATAAATCAATCGCATTCCAATATTCTCGCGGGATTTCGTTCTTCTCTCCGCTTCCTTTACAACCATTAGATAAATGCCATTATTGTGAAGATGTCCCAAATAAACCGCGTGAGTTCCGTCGACTCCGCGGGAGGGAAACAAGAGCTTAATTAAAAGAAGAGGGAGAGAAATGAGCTGTGAATAGAGTGGAAAGTGGATTGGATGCGTGGGGAAAACGACATTTGTTTATGAGGGTGGGGGAAATTCAGATACGCGTACGGTAGAGAAGAAGTAACGAAAGGAAATCAGAAGTAAAAGGAAGATACCGGCGAGTGAAGTAGAGAGTTGTGGAAAATATAATGGAAACAGAAATATGGCATGAGGAAATAGAGAAGGCATAGGAAGAATTTGATCGAAATGAACTTGGAATACAGAAGTCCAAACGTTTTCCACACGTTTATTTGATTTTATCGGTTTTATTCTATAGTACTGACTGTAGTCATAATTTATTAGAATTTTAATAATACCCCTATTGATAGATCTTTAATCAACTTCAGAATTATTTTACCTAAACTTTAATCCCTGGCTGTTTTATCTCATCCTTATGCGGATCTTATGAGTATACAAACTATTCCTGTATTATTTATTACATATTCATTAGTACATAAAATATATATTTGTACTAGTACATGATACCAATCCTTATCTTAACCGTAATTATCAGAACCAATTCTTATCAGTGCCAATGCTTATAAGAGTGATCATGATTACTTATTCTTATTTAAGTAAAATAAGTTCATATTTCTAGTATTGTACACAAATACGCACCATTTTCATGCGATTTCGAAGAGAGACTGACAGTATCCTAATATATTGAATCCAAAGATCTTTTAGTAAATATAATTTAATAATATTAGAAATGTATAATTCTTAGCATTTCTTGCTCTTGAATACTAATAATGAAGCTTTTACAAGACAGAATATTTGTTTTTCGCTAACAAACATCGGAAAATTAACAGATTCGTTTGATTACCAAACATAACTTTATAGATTTCGAATAGTTGACTTACAAATTAAAACCAATTCTTCTGAAATATACATGGTGTTATTCTATGCAGTTTTGTTATAGTTACGATCAAAATTTGTTAGAAATAGGTCACTGTAAGGAATACAGAAATTCTATTAATACTACTTATATATTTCTTGTTTCAATTTAACCCTTTTCCTCGTTTAAAAAAGTATGGAGGGCAGTCATTTCCTTCCTTATATCCATTCCCTGAGTCTTAGAAAATATTATGGAATAAAAGGAGACTTGAGAACAGTATGAAAAAATAGGGAAGCAGTTGGGAATGGAGGTATGAGGTGAAAACTGCAGCAGTAGTGAGAAAAAAGACTCAAAAAAGAAAAAAGATGTGATGAAAATGGAAAAGGCTGATGGGAAGTATGACTATTGTAGAGGGTTTGGTGAGGAAAGACGAACGAGAATAAGTGTGAGGAAAGAAGCATAAAATAGGGATGGAGAAGAAATAGCAGGGTGGAGGAAATGAGAGGGAGGGAAGGAGAAGAGAATTGGTGTATTGGAGAGGGACAGAGAGAGAGGGAAGGGAGGAAAGGAATGCGTTCGGACCCATTCCTGCATGATGGGCGGACGTGCCTGGAATGGTTCCTCCTCACTATGCCCCATTTCCTCTTCCTCTTCTCCACTCTCGACCATACTTCCCTCTCTTAATTCTTTGTTTCATAACTGTATTCTCTTACTTCCTTTTTATTGCCTTCTTTCTCATGCATTTCGAGCTTTCATCCATATTAGATCTTCCTAATATGAATTTTATCGCCTATGATCTCACATCAGTAGTAATATAATATCATCCCCAAAGGAAGTCTTTTTTCGGTTAATTCCTCTTGCCAGCGATGTGAAGTTTTTTATAATAGTTTTCGTCAAAAACTACTGGAGGATTCAAATGATTGCACAAGAATTGTACAATACTCTCTAAGTTTTATATTGTTTATGCAAGTGCCCTAGAAGCCGCCTTTCGGCGTGTGACATGGGGTACATGCACCATAATTCTACTTCTCTAATCGATTACAATCGGGTATTGTTCGCAAAAAAATAATCCTTGAGTCGATTCGTTCTAGTATCTGTTTTCCTGATCTTTCTCGCAGTATTAGAAAGGTGTAACGAATAATTTTCTATGATATAAATCCCATCAAAATGATTACGAAACCAATTATATAGAAACATAGATTAGAGATCAGCAAAGCTAATCGAAGTTGTAAATAAAGATTAGACTCGATCGTGCAAATTTTCAATCTGACCAGATAATTTAGTCACCCTGAATAAAAATAAAATATGTGAATCTCAACAGAACTTCATTAACTTAGAAAATTATGTACCAGATTTAATAGGTGTACTTATATTTGCCAGAAAATACTAAAAACCAATGAAATGGAAATTTCAACTGGGTAATATTTATCAATTATTAAAAACCAAACAATACAGATAGATCGTATGTATGCAAAAAGTTATTTGAATGCATGCAGAAAAGGAAGACTGAGACTTGAGGAAGTTGAGTTTATCAGGATAAGGAAACTAAGTCCAGTTGAAATGGAATGGATGAATGAAAGTATAATTACTAAAATGGCGTATGAGGAGATTTTAAATTGTTCTAAGAAAGAAAGACTGAGAAAAATTTGTGATAATATAGATATTATATGCTAAATAGAAGAGGTGTCCGTAAATTTAATAATAAAAGGGGTGTTTGTTTATACGATATGTATGGATTTGTCCGAAGCGTAAAATACATGGAAGTATGGGAAAATATCGTATTAACAAAAGGAAAATGACGTTTTTAAACTGAAAGAGTAAAGCTATTTGTGAAAATCAATAGACTTCCTTTAATTTCTGACTGTTTGGAAGGTTTAAAGAGATGGAACATTAATAAAAGTATCAGTTTCATCTATCTACATAGTTGCATATCGTCACAAAACCCTTACACGTGAAATTGCAAATTGATCTTGTGTACGTCACATTTTCTACGGTACCACAAAGAAAAATTTCTTTTAATCATTCCTTTCAAGTTGCTGAAGTACACCACAAGGGAACATTCGTCAGAAAGAATTGTGGAGGCCATTATCCGACGATTTTAATCTCTCTATTTCCCTCTCTCTCACACAATTCCTTTGACTCTTCATTTTTAATTAAACCTCGCCCGGATTTCCACACAAAATTCGATACAGAAATTGTCCTCTGAAAATCAAAATATTCTTTTGGTGAGGCACGTGAGGGAGTTCCGTCCACTTGCTGAATTGTTTTTCAAGCAAGTCGAAGGTTACGGTGTGTTTGTTACTTTGCCTTATTTGCTAAATTTATTGTGAAACGAATTTTCATCCTGAAATCCACCGTGTATTGAACGAAGAAATTTATTTCAGATATTTATTCAGATTTGTTTCAGATAGCCAATTTTCTCTCTCCCTTTGTTACGAGCTTATAAGGCTGTTTGCGTAATCTTGAATGAAATTCGCTAAAGACAGAAATCGTTCCAGCTTGAAATAGTAAGCAAAATATTCTAAATGGAATCAATGAGCTGTGAATAGAGTGGAAAGTGGATTGGATGCGTGGGGAAAACGACATTTGTTTATGAGGGTGGGGGAAATTCAGATACGCGTACGGTAGAGAAGAAGGAACGAAAGGAAATCAGAAGTAAAAGGAAGATACCGGCGAGTGAAGTAGAGAGTTGTGGAAAATATAATGGAANTATTCGTTTCTTTGAAAACTTGATGATGTCGCACGGCGGCGAAACCGGTCTTATATTAAATTCTATGTGGAATTTACAATAGAATTTCTTGTTTCACTATCTTAGTTAAAAAAGTTTACAAAAAAATGATAAACGTACTAGCCAGACAAGTTTGACAACATCCTCCTCAGTTTTGAATAATCATGGCTTCCAATTCTTTTCTTCCAAACATCTATTTAAGAGGAAAAAATAGCGTCGTAATCCATCTTCGCTGATGAGATTGATAGGATTGGCAGCAAGATAAGTGTCGAGGGAAATTGAACTCTGCAAAAAATATCCTCCCGAAAGACTCCATTAAAGGGGAGTAAAAGTTATTTTTGGCATCGGCGACCAATGACATTGAGGATAATATGTTCACTAGATACCAATTCAATTACAAACATAAAAAAGCGGCCCAGAAATTTATTAACCGGCCCCATAAATATGAGAGGCATTAAGAACGACAACAAGACAAGTAAAGCTATTTGTCGTGTCAAAGTCGTAAATTGATATTAAATTTTCCGAGCATCTGGGAGGAACAAATACATATAGTTTTATTTGACTCACACTCTCGATTCCCCAAGGAAAAAAACTCAAGACGTAAAAATTGGGGAGATTTGAATCCGCATGGTCCGTCCCGTTTATCATTTCGAGCAAAAAGCAATCAACGGCGCCATAAATTTCCCCGCTCCCGGAGTAAAACGGCTCGGAGCATAAGGCGAATGGGGAGGGAATGGGGGAGAGAAGGAGAAATGGCAGTGGAAAATGTCCTCCTCTTCACATCCAATTGCCGTTGCCCCGCACCAGGCTGCGGCCATCTTATATGGAGAGAGGAAAGCAAAAGGGGGGAGGGAAGAGCATGGAGAAAGAGGAATATACGTCATAGGGGAGCGCAAGAGAGAAGAAAATGGTCAGAGAAGGATCTTCCTCCGTTTCTATATTTCGACCGCTTAAGAGCCTCGCCTCCTTTAAAGAGCCATTTTTGAAAGGAACATAAAAGGATGCATTTGGTTCCCGCATGGATGTAGTATTTGATGGTTTCTACAAAAATAAAGGGAGGATAGATTTGTCAAAAAAAATTCGTTTTTTGTCGCAAAAAAGTAGCGGTAATTATACCTCAATGCCCCAAATGTGTGCAGAAACATGTTTTTCAATGAAGTCATCCTTTATTTCCAAATTTATTTTTATATTACAGCATAACGGCATCAAATCTAGGACATTTCTTTTACAGCCAAAATAGTAGAGGATGAAAAACGATTTATTTCTTAGGCGTATAGTTGTAAAAAAAAATTAATTATACAGAAAATTACCTCAACGTATGCACAATTTACAAATTTAGCCTATCCTGGTAAATAGCATGAAATATGGACGAAATATCTGAGGTAAACAAATTGGATGTATTTGAAATAGGAAGTCATAGACAGGCGTTTTTATACCCCTTGGATAGCGGGCACATTTTAAGGTTAGATACAGACCAAAATAGTAATTTGATCATAAAACCTGTACAATTTCCACAAATTAATATTTTTATATAATTAGCCATACAAGTAGTAGGTATATAAGTAGTGGAATTTTTACTGATTTTCTGATTAAATAGATATTTTACGACGACGAATTTCCACGACGAATCGCTGGTGAACATTCATTTTGATTATGGGCCTCTAAGTGGCAACGGATTTAGATAATTTCAAACCATAATAATGAGAGGAACTGAAGGATATCGGAGGATCGACAAAAGGCGAACAATGTGGCTGAAGAAAATTTGAAATTTTTCCAGAATACAAAAAACCGGAGGGCTATTTCTTTATACATTTGACTGAGGCACGTTGGTCTAAGTTATGTATTTATTTATATCCCAATGCCCCCAAAAACATCCATTTACTGGACCATTACGGAGGTGGGCTTCAAAGAATAACAAAGAACAAACACCCACGACCATTCCCTAACCGAAAAATCCGACTAGCCAAGGATTCTAACCTGAGACCTTGGGGTTGGAGCGCTAGCGTAAAAACACACTAACCACTCCGAAACCGCTATTGTCAACTCCAGGATTATTTGACAGACAAAGCAAGAAAGTAAAGTAATAAAGTATAATTAAAGTATTAAACGGCTTAAGCGAATAACTTAGAAAATCAAATCCTTGAAACGACCCCTTGATTTCCTGATCATGAAAGCACTGCTATTAACTCTCACCGTACATGAATTCAAGTGCTTTGTTGACAACAATTTTTGAGATATACTGAACTAACTTACACAATCAAGTATGGAAAAAATACATCGTTTTGTATATTTTCATTTTAAATAGGCTAGTATCAATGCATGTTAGGCAGTAAAACCCCTAATTGACAGTTTTTACGATAGCCAACATAACGATGGAACATTAATTTACGATTATGAAGAGAGATTTCAGCAGGTTATTTGGAGCTACTTACACTCATTTAGGGAATTTAAAGTGCATTAAACAGAATAACCATCGATTCATGATTTACCAGCGTGTAATTCGTTAATTGATCTCGTGATAACTTCCATTAGCGCGAGTACTTTCCCGAGTACATTAAAATCATTCTCTTTAATTACTGCTATCCGAACAATTAAATTAAAGTACCCGATGAGTGCTTTCCTGTATGAATCGCTAAGAGCCATAGTGTAATTTTTTTTTAATAGAAATTTTTGCTATTATTATTCCATCCGATTATTCGAATTCCAAAAATCAAATGGCTGAAAAATAATTTTTTAACTCTTCCAATCACGCAACGTTGACCTTATGGAACGAAATGGTTCTTCTCAATTTAACTGTTATTAATGTTAAGCAGAGAATTTCAATTTTAAACACACTCGAAGGAATTCGACCCATTCATCTAAGTTCCATATTGTAAGAGGTAGTAATGGATTCGTTTAATATTGAACAAAAATATTCAAATTTCGAAGGTGATTTCATTCCTTCCTTGGGGATGATGCGATGATTTCGGTACATGTGACTTCTCCATGAGACGAAATGCATGAGTGCATATGGAAGCAAATGGGTGGAAGTGAAAGAGTGAGATAGCGGGTAAGAGGTTGAGGGCAAGCGTTTAAAATGTCGCTTTGGCCCCGCTGCCAAATGGCCAGTTTTACAAGAGGCAGTATATCCGGTGAAGCCGTTTAGGCAAGCGGAGATTCCGAGACATTGCGGACGACAGACGCCGAATCCCGTGCGGTGGTGTTACACCCAAACCATATCCTGAGAAGTCTCCCACCAAATCTTCCATCCTCATGAGGTCGGTTATTTATGCTTACCATAATGTTCTCCATTTTAATTCGTCTGAAATAATTTGGCGATTTACTTAAGACGAGAATCTGCGCTACCCATTTTAATAATTGACAAATAGAATCGCGGATTATGAATCCTTATCATCAAGGAAACACGCATATAATTAACTTGATTTCATAAATAATGTAGCCTAATTTCTGAAAAATCTTTAAATTTCTGTTGCTCCAAATTTTCACTTCCACATGTAGTTTTTCATTGACATATTTCCCAAAAAATCGTTCTTCTATTTTCCTTTTGTTAGATGCACGTGTATCTTTCATTTATTTTAATTTACTCCGCTTCTATGTAAAAGCATAAACACGGTAGTATTAGCCGATGATTACAGTATGTCCTTCATGTTTAGTTAAGATATCAAAGGAGAGCTATGAACTCATACTTTTAGCTTTAACTATCAATTTAGTAAGGAGAAGAAAACAGTTTATGCCAAAAGACATGATTCTCGCGCTTAATAAATATTTTAACTATGGAAAACCACGACGTTTCGAACATGATAATAATAATAAAATTATGATTCTCTTCATTAAAAAATGTATTCATATGAATCAACTTATATATAGCGTAAAATAGTAACTTAATTTTAAACCACTTAATTGAAAGATAATTAAATCAACGCATCAAGCTCCATGGTAATCATTTACATCTCCGGAATCTGCAGTATTTATTCTATTGTTGAGACCTATTATGGTGTTTCTTAAAACAATCAATCAGGATTCGATTATACTCACTACTTTCTTTAAATTCTCTCTATTTAGACACATTAAATTCATAACATAATTGCATACAGCTCTAAAAATGATTGATAAATTCCACACAGAGAATATATGAGTTACTTTTAAGTTCAATACTTTGTGGAGGGAATCAACATTTATTACGCTGCACAAAATTTCTGATTTATGTATTCTTCCATTAATATCATCTTAATTAATGTTAACTCTAGACAACACCAAAATCTTTTGCTATCGAAATTATCGATAACATTGGCATTTTCTTATTTCCTTCTTACACAGCCGCCATCTGAGAAATATTGCGAGTTCATTACCCATGCGGTGTATACGACCTCTTATTTTCAAAGAAAATGTTGTTACAAAACGAATTTCGAAGCACAATTATTCTCGCGCATTGAGGATGTTTTAATATTTCCATCTCTCTTACGAAAGAGCTGGGGAAACGAATTTTAGGGGGAACCGACCTTCGGTCCTCGTAGATTCCATATATACACTCTCTCGGGCCGTTTTCATTCGAACTTGGGAAAAGCAATATTCTTGAAACGCAGATATCTTACACCGGATGGGGAGTATGGATGTTCATAGCCTCCATCTTCCCTCCATTAATCTTTTCCTCCATCATTTCATGCCAGCATTTCATTCCGAACCTGCGTTTATATTCCGATTCCTATCTTCCATTGGTAGGAAAAGGTATGGGTATGTCCGCTCTCACGTTAGCCGTTAAAGGAGGGATTGCGGTAATGCGAATACCCTAAAAATTAATCATTAAAAAAGAGCATTGATAAATCAAAAATAGTACTCTGATAAATAATAAAAATGTTTCATCAACTTGGTAACTCCATCATAGAGTCCTTTATATTGTGATCTTCCTTCGCAGCCAGGTAAGGATGTAATCTTATTTAAAAGAAATCTTCCTCATTCAACAATTTATGCTTTCAATTCTGTTCTGTTTTGTGAAATAAAATCTTTCCATTACTTTTTCATTTAGTTAGCTGAATGACAAGTAGCTTGAGACATAATACTAAAGTATACATTTCATTGGGATTTTTCAATGATTACAGTCATAGCGCTTAAACTGATTGAAATTATCAAAATACCAAACGCCGCCTTGCAATTTAATTGAAACTCCGATGAAACATCCATTTTGAACAGGCATTCAGCATCCGATTCGATCGAAAAAAATTAGCATCCAAAATCCGATTCAATGTCCGAACAGAGATTAACGTGACCATCTATTCTGAGATATTCATGGAGAAGAAGTAGGACCCACTTTAAGCAATACAAAAACTCACTTTAAAGTGATAACTTCAATTTTGCTTTTATACATGTAGAAAAAGATGTCTGTAAGAATGATTTAAGCTTCGTGCACATGGTATAACGAAAATGCACAATGCCCGCTGATGATTATATGCAGTATCTTTGAGACAAAAAAGATAACCTGGGTATTCCAGATGGCTCTGTAATCTATAACACAGATATAAAAAGAGAATTTATGAAAATTTGCTAAATGCCGAACGAACACTGCCTAGTTGTAGCTGACATTAAACTCCAACCAAAAATCAATCTTGTGCCAACTCAAAAGACGTACGGATATTGATATCAACGTATCATCTGAGCCACGAGAACAGATTTTCATTTCTCATAAAATCATTAAATCTCTCAATTATCATAACAGCGTAAATCAATGATGGCGCTTAGCTATTCCCTTGGCAGAGCTTATAAGATTATTATACTGACTACAAAACTAATTCTTTTCAAACTAACCAGCAACTTAAACAAGAAAGTCGCATGTATTCCCACTAATGACATAACAGTGATCATTATTTCAGCCATTATCTTGGAATACTCGTACGAGGATCGACTTCCATACAGGAACGCTTCTCACAATGAAAAATTCTTGAGAGGTCAAATGTAAAGTATCCTTAGCTGAAGAGGATTGCTTTGGTGTCATGACCCTCGTGTTCCTATCCTCCCGATAACCTCTTCTCTCAGGATGTAAGATGAAGCGCTGCCGTTAGAACACCTTTTTTCATTCTCTTTAAGGGCATTGAACTCTCCATCAATCGAAAGAAGTATTAACCAGCATATTTACCTTACATATATGTAAAAATATTCTTAGAATAAAGATGCACTCTTAATTATCTATGTTCGTGCTCGTGAATGAAAATAACTTATTCGTTCAAATGCCAAGCATTTTAACCATCAGTACCGTACAAGCAAAATTCTGTGGAAGGGAAAATGCTATTTATCTCTTACAGACAATTTTTTATAGATTAATGATCAATTTTTCTTCAAATCCTGCTTCTAAAATTTCCCCTCAACAGTAATACTTTTGGAAATGTTAATACCTGCAAAGAGTTTTTAACAATACTTAGGCTATGACAGTTATTTAATGAAGATTTTTAACGAGAAAAAATTAAGGTTAACACTCTGTTTCATATTTTAACCTCGATCGATTTACTTTAGCTCTACGTTTATGGAGATTAGCCATATTCAGAATATCTCGAGTATCTATTCTCCTGTTTTACTGACAAGGAGAACACCAGACTTGTGTGACAGGGATTTGCTGGAGAATTTCAGAGTAGGTTCCCTGCTCTAAAATAACATATACTTCATCGACTTTTGATACCAACAATCTTTTGCTTAGGCGAAATTGACATTTGAAAATCAGAGTTAGGCAACCACGCGACACACGTACATTACCATGGATATCGCGAAATTTTCCACGTAGGAAAGTATTTTCTCTCATTTTTTTTTGACAGATTACTCATATTTTCGTCATTGAATTTCAACTTCTAACCTTCGAGATTCGTTTTCGTTAACATTTATTCGAACTTAAATTAGATAATTTCTCCGTAATCTATTATGTATAGACGGTTCTCAGCTATACATAGGATACATTATGCAAAAGTAAGTGAATTTAAACGAGAAATATATGCTCGAGAAATCTTTGCACTGTCGTATTAATATTTTTATCCTTATTTTATATAATCGATCTCTTAACGTATCACTTTTCTACTAGTATTTTTACCTGTCCACAGTTATTTTAATATCTTTTAAATAGTAACTCATCTCACCGTCCTCATTTGATAAATGGAATAGTTAGAAATAACCATTCAACTTTATTTTCCTTCTCTTTTAGTTCCTTATTTTACTGTAACAATTTGGATGGTAGTTATAATAAAAATAATTCAAAAAACATTTCTGACACCAAGCGCAGCACAGGAAGGATGGTGCATTTCATGAATATTTATTTATTTGCACCATTGGACTACAAATAGGCTCCAGGCCAGGTGGTAGTCATCTTTAATATATATTTTTTTAAGTTTTGAGAAACAATTTTAATTAACATTCAGAAATGAGTGTCTAATTTTAGATGACACGGAGGAATTCATACTGCAACATATCATTGAATACGGGGGCCGATGGCTGGTCATGCACCAATCCATGGATACGGATTGCGTCTTCCCGTCTACTCAACTCCCTTTTTCTCATATTTGCTGGGGAATTTTGTATTTTTAATGAATGTTTTTTACTTGCCGGAAAAATAAACATCACACGGCTGACATACTGACATATATTTTGGTGATATTATTTTTAGTTTGCATGTAGGAAGGCATTATTCATTTCAAAAGACTTTGTATAGAATCGCTGAATTCGTTTGACCTCCCCTAGAGACAACTATTGATAAAAATTAATTTTTTCGGACATAATCATCGAGAAACTTGCTAAAAAACTCTTTATATATGTCTGATGTCAGCTTGCCTGACTTGGAGCATGTTACGTAAGCATTTTTAATTAATTCAGTTAACTTTTTAACTTTCTCTTTAATCTTCTGGCCGAATGTTTCAGTACTCTCCTGGATACAAAAATACACCTTCGGCAATAATTTTCCAGAAAATGTCTTTGCGTACTACGCGGTATATGAATGGGATATCCTATCGATACTTCCTAAAAATTCTTATGTTCTTTTTTCTCCCTGAAACGATAAGGTTCGACGCACATTGATACGGTATTCGCATCCTGTTTGATCTGTGTTGATCACATAATCTGAATCGATCCTTTCAATTAACAGATTGATTTATTTTTGAATGTTCTACGCTGCAAGAATTACATCATTTATTGATATACAATCCCTCTTGGCGACATAATTGGTGGCGCTGCATTATTCCTTGGCTTCTTTTAAAACGATCTACCCAAGACTGTGACGCGGAAAACTTGAATTCAACCGAAAGGAATTGAAAATCCGCAACCATAGCCCAATGCTACAGTCTTGGTTGTGACGTATTTGCATGACGTCCTTGCTTCCAAAAATCTATCATGAGTCTATTTCTCAATTATTGAAAATTTTTCCACTTTAGATCCACCTTGAATCTCTTTCCCAACGATATATATTTTCTTTCCTTATCAGCATTAAGGAGCCCCTTCTCCTTTGCAATGTTCTTGCAGAAAAGGTTCTGATAACTTCCTTAGGAAGAGGAAGAACCAATACACGGTTAACGTATATATTATCCAGCTAACAAAACGTTTTTGCTGCTTTATGTTGATACCCGCTCAGGTACACGATCAGTAAAAATTCAAAGATGACCAAAAGAAATGGATGCTGCATATTATAGCTTGCTAGTAAGGCATACTATTATTTTTTGCGACAGTATTTACAATTATTTAAGTAATGGGGGCTAATGGGTAGCCGCTTTGCCTAACGCAATCGTCATCTCAAGTAACAAACTTATATCGCATCTGAAACAGCTTTTAAAAAATGGCTTAAATTCTCCGCAATACATTTCTTATGGGAGAATTTCGTATCGGTCTGGCGTCGACCTCAAGACCACATTGTAAGGAATACAATCATTTCCCTTGATTTTGGAAACGCACAACTACCAACAGTATCTAGATTCTAAATTCTCTACCGTCCCGGGAAGTACTCTAAAAATATTTATGAAAATCCACGAAATGCATTCTTAAGGAAAAATGGGGAGTTCTAAAATCAAACCTATGATAGCTAGGATCGAAATCTCACTTTTCCTAGGAATTCTCTGTTGGATCCCGTACGACATAAGAAAGGCCAAGTCAAATGACGCTGTATGTGTAGCTGAGTGCCGACTATACACAATAGATTACGGAGTACTTATCTAACTTATATTTGAACAAATGTTAACGAAAACGGTTAATAATATCTCGAAGGTTAGAAGTTGAAATTCAATGGCGAAAATATGAGTAATTTGTCAAAAAAAATGAGAAAATATTTTTTTACGTGGAAAATTTCGCGATATCAATGGTAATGTACGTGCGTTGCCTAACTCCGATTTTCAAATATGAATTTTGCCTAAACAAAGGATTGTTAGTGTCAAAAGTCGATGAAGTATGTGTAATTTTAGAGCAGGGAACCTACTCTGAAAGTCCCCAGCAAATCCCTGTTACGCAAGTCTGATGTTCCCCTTGTGAGAGACATTGTGAATTTATGTGAGACAATGACGAAGTTTATATATCACTAAATAAAAAGTATCCGCTTTCTAATATTATAAAAACTTAGATTCCCAGATAAAACATATGGTTGGATAACTTTTGAGATGTTTTATAGGAGCCAAAACTTGGAATCTCCGATACCGTAAAAGAGACTTGTAAATGTGAATTTTTTGCTGTATCATAGGAAACGTAAAGGTGGAAAGGTCTTTATTTCCGAATAAAATCATCTCCGCATGTCTGCAGACACTGTGAATCATAAATTAAAGGTAAATAAATTTTAAACATTAATTCCTAAGTTCGAAGTTGAAGTTGCTCAATTGCCTTACGAAACACAGACAGTTGAAGTTATTCGGCTATCAACCTAAGCCAATGAAATGCAATAATATGTTGTGTTATCTCCTTTCTTTCATGTGTCTACGAGCATACAACATATATTTTATAATAAGTTATATATTTAATTTACCTGATATGGTATGATTTGCAATGTTTATAGCACTGGGAGTGAGTGAAGCACTCCTTTAAATCCAGCTTAATAAGAACATGAACGTCAGCCATTTTATTTCTTATATGGGGTAATTCAACATTTTTATAACGACCCCTTGATGCTAAAATACTATTCATGTTAAGACTAAACGAGATCCCTCAGTTAATCAGATGAAGAGAGGGCTGAAAGGAGCTGGCTAATTAAGAAGTTGTACAGGTGGTGATGATTAGTGTATGAAAAAGGAGAGAAATCTTCTCTCCACTTTTTTCCTAAAGGGAAACGGAGAGGATATGGATGGCGGAATCCCGGGAGCGAGTAAAAGAGGTTTGCTGGCGAAGTTTGCTCCGTGATAGAGAGAAGAGGCAGAAGTGTTGCAAGGGGGCGTGGTGCATGCAACCACAAGACTCTCGAAAGCCCATCCTCAGCAGCAGTAGCACCGACCGAAGGGATGGAAAGAGAGGGAGGTGATTGATGGAGAGACTGCTCCATCTACTCCAGTGTTTTTTAGTGAAAAAGGGTACCTCTCTCGGGGGTTAGAGACGTTAACACTCTCGAGAGAAAGAGAGTGCGAGTAAAAGACTGAGGACAGGAAGGAAAAGGCCGGAGAAAGAGGGGGAAGAATGGGAAAAAAGGATACCACGGCCTCGTCAGCGTGTGCGAAAGGAATTTGCAGAGAAACTGAGGGTCCGTGTATTGCTGAGAAGTGGAGTGGTCCGTCCGTACATGGGAAGGGAGAAAAAGAAGCCGTACTGCGCTAGATGAGCATGGATTCTAGTCGAACATAAAGTACGGAATTTCATGTAAAGGGAGCAATAAGAACATTCTATGGACCTGTAACAATTTCTTACGGCCGTTTCATAGAACTCGGAAAGCAAATTCATGGCGTTTTCATATCGATCTGCTCGCAATATATGAGCGAGAAATGTAATATTCCCGGCACGTTACGTCCTGGAACGCCGAAAGAATGGGAAAAGTTGCTTTTTTAGTTTTTACAGAGAAATATACTTTAGATTTGTCTTTTAGAAATGCATAGATAAAATAAAAATTTTTGAACATAAATTTTAGCTCCTAATGGCAATGTTAATTATAATAGGTATTATTTTAACCCACAACTAAGTTTACGACGATGACTAATCAATCAAAATTTTGCTGATAATACACCAGTTCTTTCAACAAGAAAGCTTCCCTAAATAAGTACAAATTTGACAATTAAAATGATTCATTTTCCGATTAGAGCCTTCTCACATATACAATAAATATTGAACATAGAAACATTCCACAGACTTTATATATATTATGACTGACTCCTGGATGATTCCCGTATAACAATTAATAATTTTTTATAATATTATCGAGTAACGTATAAGCTAGAATGCGCAGCTATTTGGCTTTCTTCTCATTTACCCTAAAACCCATCGAAATGTTTCAATAAAATTTCACTATTATCATTCACTTCCCCCAAACGGATTACCTATATCAAAGTCAAACCCGATATAAATAGTTGTGACAAAAGCCATGCTACATTATGTCTGTAGTTGTATTTGGAAAACTCTGAGCTCACCCTGAGCAAAAACATATTTAATAAAGACCACTTATTGTGAGTCAGAAAATACTCTAACAATACATCTTAACAAAACCCTAAAGAATAAAACTTGTGTTCATTGCACAAAAATGGAGAGGCTTACGTCACCGGTATCGATGCTTTCACTTTTTTTAGTGTTGCAATATTTCCATCGAATTTTTAATACTCGGCCAAAAAACACAACACGGGAAGAAATCACAGGTTATTTTAACTAACCTGCAGATTTGAGAGAGGACTGTAAAAAGGAGGATCTATAGCGAGGGTTATGAAAAGCCGACCGAAAGTTTCAATTCTTGCGAGAACTCTTTAACACCGTAGTCGGGTTTAAGATATAAATCAAGTAACTCATAGAAGAGAGTTTCTAAGGGTTAAAGAGAGGTCGGATTGGGAAGTAAGAATGGCGCAGGAAGGTAGTTTTAGAGTGGGAAGATGATGGCGGAGATTAGGGGGATGGGGGGAGCGTAAAGAGCCGGTTTTTGGTGGAGCGATGGGGGAGATAGAACAAAGATGGCCGCAAGAGGGTATGAGGAGAGTTTGGAAAGAAGAACGGGAGGATGGAAATGGAGGGAAAGGATAATGGAAAGAGTAGCGGTAGTTTGAAACAGAAGCGAGAAACGAGCGAAAGAATGGCTTGGATGAAGGGAGTATAGAGAGGGTTGTAAACGTGGGTAGTTGAAGGTGTTCGAAGAAAGAATGGCAGAAGTTTGCGAGCGGTGGGGGCGAAGAGAGAACATAGGAATCTGCCTCTCGTTAACAGCCGGAGTTAAAGACGAAATGAGTAAGGATAAGGGCAACGGAGTAAAGGTCGTGGGTGAGGGGGGGAAGGAATTGTGTGGGGAGGAGCGGAGCCAGGATGGATAGCGTGAACTTTATCACGGAGTGTGGGCGGGAGGAGTGGGATATAGGAAGGTAATCCCGACCTCCATAGAAGCCTTGGGTTGAGGGAGTGAGAGGTTTTTATCTTCCACCGATAACCTGCAACCCGCTGAGATCGGCGATCGCAATGCGCGTGTGTGCGTTAATCGCCCGTTCTAAAACCCGCACGTATTCCCCCCAATCTCCCTCGTTCGCACATTGTTTTCGGCCAATAATGGTTTCCTTGTTAACGATCGGTGCCGCTCTTAATTTCTGACTATCCCATCCCCAAAAACCGGTTATTCATCGATCCGTAATGAAACCCAGCGAGAGAGAGAGAGAGAGAAAAGGGCGATCCGAAATATAATCTCTGCATTTCGACGGTTTTAAATCTTCCACGAAAGATGACGATGGGAGGAGAAAAGGGCCCCGAGGTAGAATGGGAAGTTGTTGAAGAGAAGATGAAGTTAGATAAAGAAATTGAGGGAAATGGTTGGAGAAACATCATACTTCCGAGTCGTTTGAATGCAATCCTTTCAAGTGAGATAATAAAGAGCCAATCGCACTGTAGCAATTCAGTTATTCATGGCTAAAATGAAGAGCTACAGAATTGATTCAAGTACAACAAAATTTTATGATTTAGAATTTCATCTTATTAAATCATTTTCCATCTATAAATGATCGACATAATCTTCATTCGATAAGCATTTTTCGTAAAAACGAAATGGTAGGATTTCTTCGTATTTATTCGAATATTTGAAATATCATGAATATTGATAACTGTCATTGCTAACGATCGTACTTAGTAAAACGCATTCGACGCTATATCACACATCGTAATTATACAGCGTAATTAATTTACAACAAGAAAAAGTTCCTTCTCTGATAAATGTAACTGACAGAAAGTCTTTAATTCTTACGTTTTGATTACTAAAGAAACTGCGATTATAAAGCTAGCTAAGAGTCCAACTCCGATGGAATCAGCGTGGCTTTCTGAAACTCCATTACATTAATGGTTAAAATAACTATTTTAATTTCTGTGAATTTTTAACATAGTATTAGTTTATTTAAACATTAATATACCTTTCTGGTTGAAAAATATCGAATCATTAGGAAAAGACATCACACTTATTCATTCATTTCATCCCAAATGTGATTGGATACGATCAAAATTTAGGAAAAAATTAGGAAACTTAAAACCCCAAGAACATTCCTAGATTTGATCCGAATTCTTTAATCCACAACTACATATGTATGTCATTTTGGGAAGATTAATGGAAAAATTTTTGCGAAAAGGGAACACATGCGAAAGAAATATCGCGGATAATGAGAGACCGCGAGCTCGCGAGCGAAGACTCGGAAGGATGTACACAAAAAAGATAGAAAAATCGAATTTCGCTTATCCCTCTCGACAGTAAAGAATTGTGGCACGAGGAAAATGGAATAAAGAATGGAATGTTTGGTTGGAAAGGTGTATAGGAGGACAGAGACGGTATGTGGCGATACCTATTTTACGGCGTCGGAAGGGAGAGAGAAAGCAGAGTCACTGTCAGGAGGCAGGATGGAATAGAGTTAGACAGAGTGTATACGGAGGTACGCAGAGCTTTTCCCTCCCTTCCTTTCCCTCCCCGCCTCACCTACATTGGTGCTGCCCCTATCCGCGGCGCCCCCGCAGATTGAACAAAGGCATAAAAAAGAAGCTTTTTGCCGCGGCGGGGAAGAGGATTATCTAGCAACGACGCAATACCTCGTAGACCTCTGAAAGAGAGAAAGATAGGCTGAAGAGCGGGCGTAGCTTAAACAAGTAGACCGGCTAGTGAGATATCGGACGAGGAAGCGGGATAATTTAAGAAGCTTGACCGCAGTAAGGGAAGGCCGCCTGGCGAAAAAAATCGGAGAGAAGATTACGGAAGAAAGAGGTAATTTAGAGATTCCTTCCGTAAATGGAAGCTTCCTCGAAAGAGGAGTTAAAGTCCGTATTCCTTGAAGAGGACGCGGAGGGAATGATTCATTCACGATGGAAACTAAAAGAGACTCTCGTAGCGCGGGAGGCCTCATCCGTATCATTTCGCTGTTCCTTTATTAATATTTCTTCCCAAATGCCACCCTTTTTCTCTCCGCTAACGATCGCTGCGGCTCTTGTGAGTCATTAAGTTCGGGAGGAGAAAATACCGAATCTGTCTGAATTTTTACGAGCGAAAGAGAGAGAGGGACGCAGGGTCATCATCGAACTTGAATTTTCTACCGAGGGTGGGGGCCTGAAAAAAGGAAAACTTTTTAAAGTGGGATTTATCCGCAAACGTCGTTAAAGTTTCGAGGATATCCACCGTTCCTTCAAATTTAACGATCCGCGCTCTCAAGATCGCGACGAAACGCCGTAATACCCGCAATGACATCTGGATTTCGCGCACCCAAAGATGGAGATTTACAAAAAAAATAAGGATGGAAAAAATCGCACTTGGCACCAGCTGCGCGACTTTTCTCCATCTCTCCCCATCGCCGACAGAAATCATCGGCCCGTCTCATTTGCGAGGGAATACCAAGGGAATCTTTCGCCGCGTCGCTCAAGGAACGCAGGCAAGTGGACGATAGCTGGAGATGGAGAGAGACAAAGAGGTGGAGGGGGATTAAAATTCTCTCCTATACACCACCAAGCAAATGGAAATAGGGTCAAGGACCTCACAGACAAAAGTGTTATGGCGCGTATTGTGGCACTGGAAGGTAGAAGGGCGGAACGGATAGAGAAAGAGAGAAAGGTACGGAGGACGAGAAAGGAAGGGATGCTGTGTTTCCGGAGAAAGAAAGATGGTCTCTTCTGGGGAGGGATAAAAGGGTTTTCGAGGGGAAGAGGTGAAAAAAGAGGGGGAGGATACTCCTCGATCCTGCTTCTCGCAAAGGACGAACTTTTCCACAGTTTCAAGTAAACGTAGCCACCGCCGTCGACTCTCCTTACCCGCCTCCCGGAATAACTCGGCCGGAAAGAATGGCCTCGCGATTTATGGAACGGTGCTCTCCTCCGTTCTCCTCCCTCACTCATGCAACCCCCTTGGGCTCCCGTAAAAAAGGGGCGGTAGCTTAGTGGACGGGAAGCTTGCCACGCTGTCTCCCTTCCACAACTCCTTGGCTTCCGTCCACGGCTTTCCATCAAGGAAAAGGCACCCCGACACACTCCTTTTGGCTTACTTTCCATCCGAGCCCCCTCTCCCCTCGCCGAAATTAAAGGCGGACGATAACGCTCGGAATCCCATGTCGAGTGGCTCCCGGCGGAGTCCTTCTTTTATAACCCCGGTCGTGGACCCGACCCCTCCTATCCCCGCACGCCCACCGGCGGAGCCGAAATACCGGGAAAACGTTCCCCGGGACGAAGAAAGAGCTCTCCTCCCATTTTCGCGAGGAAATGGACGGGAAGGGGAGGGAATACACCTTTGCCGAAAATCTCATAGCCACCTGAGCGAGAGAGAGAAGGGGGAAGAAGGGGCAAGGTCTCTCCCTCCATTTTCGCTCCCTTATCCTGCTCTTTGAAGGAAGTTGGAAGTGAGAATAAGGAGGGAAGTTGGCTGGAAAGGGATGCGGTGTTGAGAAGTGGCAAAGGAAAGGAACGTGGATAATTGAAGTAGGGCTGATACATAAGAGGACACCAAAATGATTCGGAGCGAAAGCGTTTCAAGTTATTATCACAAATACGAGAAATTTAGAAGGTCAATGACGGTGAACTTCTAATGGAGAAACAAAATGAATCATCTTGCACGCAAACTGCTGACGAAACTTCGAATCTAAAACCAAAAATCTTCGCCGCCAAAAAAGAAATTTCCGCAAGTCAACTCTAGAAGCACGCGGGTGAGTTCTAATATCTCTTCTTATAGAGGATTTATTGAAATTTTATTTTGAATTTAAAGAAAAGATGAAATTGTCTGTTGGAAAAAGAACGAAGCCGGAGTGTAACAAGCATTGTAAGTGTATAATCTGGTTCCATTCACGATGAATTAAATACTTCAAATTTTTACGCATCAGAAACCGAAAACTAGTCTTACATAGCCTAAGAATTCCAATACATATTTCTCAACAAAGATTCTCAATATTTTCCCGTCGCAATGAAAGGTTTAAGAATTATTGAATTATCATAATGTATCAACTAATCAAGAATAAAAAAATATTGATTACGCACTTACCCCTGGCAATGTCCTCTTCTCATGCAGCGAGTGTTGGGCGTTGATCGCACTCTCCCTGCTGTAGTATGTCAGGAACGCACAGCCTGGAAGAAATAATATATTTTGAATCGAATGAGTATTGTTTAACTGAGATGTACTGAGGGTTAAAGTATTGAAAAGTAGGGTTTATAATGAAACCTTTTGATATTCATTTCGGACGTTCAAATTGTAATATAATCGTAATTATTACATTCATATAATAGTTGGAATCCATTCTTGGATATCGCAGATCAGTGTAAATATAACGGTTACGCACACCATAATTGTCTGTAATCAAAAAGAATCTGACATTCCTATTTAGCATATGATTAGCATATTTCAATTGATAAATATAAAAAAGAAACTGATTTTTAACAGATTCTCATGAAGTTTTATAGTTCCAAGAGTAAAAATGATGTTTTATCATAGTTATAATGCACTGAATAGAGCCATCGAGAGTTTTATTTTAAAGAAAATTGACAACATTTTCACAAATATAAATAAAAGCAGCCGTGAAAAGAACAAAAATGCAAATCCTGATTCCCTACATTAAGCAAGAATTATTCAGTGAATGATACAAATCAGTACATGCATTCCAGAAAGACATGACAGATTATTTTAATTAATCCGGGAGAAATATGCATCAACGCCACATCAAGATAAGAACTGTACGAATGAAGTAAATCATCTTATTTCTTATGAATAAGCATCCAAACAAATCAACATTTTGAAAATTCTGTAAAATACATCACTTATTTAAATGCAAGGATAATTGTAGATGAAGTAGTGTCGATTTGATTGGGACCCGAACCCTGGTCCTCCAACTCCCAGAAAGTCAAGTTTTCATTTTTCACTTCCATTGGATGAAATCTTTATTCAATCGCAAGATACCCCAAATTACTTCAAAAAGTAATTGGCGGATTTTGCGAGTACTTCATACAAAGTTTTAATTTCTACTTAAATCATCATGTTATTACAAATATTAAATCATAATTAAAAACTAAATAACTGCAACGCTATCGTTGTACTTGTGAACTACCCCGTCAAAATTGCGGAAATTAGTTAACGCAAAATAGTAAACCTATTATCTAATAAATCTGATCCTTTTGTTAGAATATGTAAATTGTAAATCTAAGAAAACTTAAAAATATATCTAATTACTGAAATATTATCTGAGAGAATCTCCTTCACGGTATAATTTTAAAGTATTCAGCAGAAAATGTTTAAATTTCATAAATACAAACAATTGCTATAAATGAATCTGCATATTTAGTGAGCTGCACATCAGATAAAGAGTAGAGCAAGAAATCCAAAACGATCCAAGAATGGAAATGAAGTAACAGGAAGGATAAAACTGGAAAGTTTAAAAGGGCAACTTTCAGAGGTTGGGTTAGACAGGTTGGATTGATGACGTAAGCGATTTTGGAATCTGTGTACGGAAGTGGAAAGAAGGCAAGGAAAAGAGGAATGCAGTGGAAAAGCGTAATGGCTGAAAGGGTTTATAAGATGAATGCGGAGGAGTAAGACGAAGTCTCTTGCAAATTGAAGTTGGGGTAGAAGAGAAATGAATAAAACTGAGAAGCGAGACCTGGGCTGAGAGAATGAGATAACAAAGAACGTCTAAGGCAGTCACGAAAATAAGAAAAGTCCAATCACATTCTTAAAAGATTAACTAGTTCATTTAATGAAAA
The DNA here is from genome assembly GCA_000376725.2 of Ladona fulva. Taxonomy (NCBI): domain Eukaryota; kingdom Metazoa; phylum Arthropoda; class Insecta; order Odonata; family Libellulidae; genus Ladona; species Ladona fulva. The sequence goes on from KZ308556.1 coordinate 2,673,309, forward strand.
AATGTAAAGCCGGTTGCCTTAAAACTACCTTTTCGAATTGGTTGGAATACATTGATTACCTCAAAATTTGTTCCCGTTTTACCACTACTGTGTCAAATGGACGAAATATTGTTTATGGGGAGCCAAAATGTCTCTTAATGATTTATAACCATTATAGAAACGTTTATATTGTATTTTATTATTTCACAGGAAAGCCCACAGAAGTGTACATAAATAAGTGTTGCATTCGAACATTCTCGTAGTGCAGCCAGAGCCAGAGTCTATGGGTGCAAGGGGTGCATCGCACTAAAGTGGTGACATCTAATTGGCGGCAACAGTAGCGTAGTCAATCATTATTATTTTTCACACTTGTTATTCCTTTGGGATCAGCCGCACGACTTCATCGTGCAAAGTATTACACCTTTTCTAATCCTCATTATTATTTTAATAATTATAACATTAT
>KZ308556.1:2673881-2685451 GCA_000376725.2 Ladona fulva
TCGATGAACTTCTAAAATTAAATAAATGTTTAAATATTTAATTTTTTTTAATTATGAAAATTCCAGCTTAAAATGAAAATTTCGATTTTGATGAAAAAATTTCCTTCACTTTTAACAATAACAATTGTTTTAATAATTAAATCTTATCTAATATACCGGGTGCATATAGCAAACTTTTTGCATCTTTATAAAAGTCATTCAGCTCCATTTTTTCTCTTTACAAATTATTCGAGCCTCCGTCGCACTTCTCAAGCCTCAGCGCTCCTGCCTTGCGAACCTCTTGCGGTCATAAATGTCAGTTTTATTTGACCATCTTTTCATCACCAAGTTATGAGGGTATTATTTTACTTTCTATTGGTTATTACTATCAGTAGGTCTGCACACAACCTCACTTCTTTGAGGGTGTTTTCTTGCTGTGGATACTTTCTCCTAAGCTTCACTTTTTTAGTATTTTTTGGGGTTTTTGAATCCACAAATATTTTTTTCTATTCTAATTAATTTAATAACTTTTTAGTGTGGTTTATGAATTAGTCCTAAGCTACATTGACAATGCGTAAAATGCAAGAGGAGATTTTATAGCATCAATTATGTCCAAGGACATTATTTATTTATTAAACTAAATGTTTCATTAAAGCTGTTGAAGTTAGATCAGAAGTTGAAATTTACAACTGGTAAGAGGGTATTTACATTTGTTGAAAATGAAAGACTGGTAATTGGGAAAATTTAAATATATGATTGACGAGGAAAGCAGATGATAAAGATTTAAAATATTCCAACAATGAAGACAGGTAAGGGTAGGTAGGTAATATTGTTTCGTTTTTCTTATACACGCGACTTATCTAGGAAAGAGTATGATTTAAGGATTTGCAAACATTTAGAGGAAATAATTACGAATTACTGTTTTGATGTTATCGTACAAGAATTTGCCGTTATAAAATCTCGCAATGTACATTTTTTTAAGTTTAATGTTTTTCTGTGTTTCTTATTTGCTTCTATTCCCTCAATATATGATTATTTACAATGCAATACGATTTTTATTAGAATTGTTCATATTTAGTTGCGAAAAATAGATTACAAACATATTAAGTTATTTGTATTGCGATGATATTGATACTCGAAAATAATGCGAATTATTAACTCATAATGCCAATTTACTATGTCAGCATATGGATTGTGCATGAGTAATTGTCGTTGATGTTTTGTGACCAATGTAAGCAGGGAAACGAAGTCACAAAATACTGATTTTTCAGTCTTACAAAATAAATTTTACCAGCAATTCAGAAACTGTAAGGTTTTGGGATATAATTTTAAGGAGCGGCAAATTATGTTTGCACCCGGGCTGCAGTACAGCTAAAGCATGGACTGGACTCGACTGAGTAGAGCTAAAGCATTTTTACGAAAAATGAGGAGCGTTAAAATGAATAATTCAGGACGTAATATAGGATATTCATGAGAAAAAAAAACATTTATACTAAGGCTGAATTCGCTCAAAAAAATTCACAGATAGTACGTTCCTTGAATGCAATGCGGAAGGTAAGCCTGATTTCCGTTACATAAGCCAATCAGATATTGCAAGAATAATCAGGGAAGTTGATGCTACGACTAAACGTTCCAGAATTTTTTCCGCAAACGCTTACGAAACACGACAATAAACAACTAGGGAATTAGGCTTATGTATAGGATGCATCTTTTACCATAAGCCGAAAGACTAGGCTCGTAAGATAGAAGTGTAGATTTGAATCGAATACTTTTATGGTGGTATTATAAGAATCTTTAAACATATCTTATAAATGTAATAATAGGAAATAGATATGGTCAACTTTTCTGCAAAGTATGTCATGGAGTGAAAATAATTCAATCAAATATAATATTAAACGATCCAGAGGCATAAGGAAATTAAAGCTTAGGCTGCCTTCAAATATTGGATTAGGATGTTTCCGAAACTGTTTAAATATTTAAAATTAATTGAAGTGGATGGATCTATAAAGCTGCCCCTGCAAATTTAAGAGAAAACTGAAAACAATATACAGTTCACATTTTTTATAGCCAGGTTGAAATGATTCGGTGAAAGGTTTCGGTGACGTAATGATAATATCGTTCTATATTCCCACTTAACGAAGAACGTAAAGAAATCCCTGTTCTTTAATGCGTACTTTGGAAGATTATCTGTAAGTTAGTAGGATAAAGAATGGAAAAAGACAATCAAAAAATAACCAAATGCCATTACATTATAGTATCAATATTATAATGCATGCTTGTTACGTAATTGAATTTACCAAAGCTCAAGTCTGCATTTTAATGGGCTCCATTCGAGAGCGCAGTTCCATTATTTACCTTCCTTAAATCAGATATATGTTCACGTCGTGAAATGCTAGTCTGTATCTTATTATCTTTACTCGTACTTGGAGTGGAAGGTAACGCACATCCATTATGCATATAGCCCGAGGAACACAAACGGAGCCAATAATTGAAATGGGCTAGCTAAGAGAATATTTCCCGAAGTCCAAAACAACGTGTGGGTATTCCTTCGGGTTACACAGGTAAATACGTGGATTTTACCGCATTGCCGTGATAATTACCGAACACGGTGAACATTTGCAACTTTTAAACCTTGTGGCCTATTTTATGAGAATTTTATAAATATTAAATCCGTTCCTCTAATGAGTATCTGATACAGAAGACCCAAGAGGCGTCTCGCCGATTTTCTGAATTACTTTCCCCATGAAGTAGCAATTGCGGTGCAATTTTCTCAATGAAAATTTTACTTGCGGCTTTCGTTTGGATTATTGTATTAAAAAGCAGTATTTCTCCCAGGAGATATGTACTTTATAAACTAAATTCCAAATAATATCGTATTTCAAGAAATTTTAGCTATGAAATCCTTTCTCAATCAATTTTCTATAAATAATATTTTTTTCATTTAAGGCCTATTCTAAACGAATTTAGCCAAAAAATACCTTCAAAAGTTGTGAAATTATCAAGCAGAATTGTGAATAAATTGCTTTCACTTATTTATTAGAATCTTTCGATATTCGATTCATAATGCTCTCAGGAATAAAAATTAATTTTTAATGCCTGATTGGTTGTGAATGATCACTGATTTTTGGAACCTAAGCATCATACGAAGTTAAATAAATTCAGCGTTCTATTGTTATCTCTCAATGTACAATTAAAATTTACAACACACCGAGTAAACCGATTCCTCATCGCAAGTACGAAGATCATTGAACGAAAATATTAAAGACACTTTCCAGAAGATGCTGGAATACTGTGTAGCGTCTTATCCTAAACCGCCTTGTTTGTATGCAATAGAAATGCAATGGCGTAACCCGGGTTACAAACACATAGGGGCTACTCATATTATTTACTACAGCAACTTCACTGTTGTAAGTCCCCTATTTAAGTAAATAATCAAATATGTAAGGTATTTTTAACGACATATGTAAGGTATCGAAAATTAATTACAGTTCAGACTCTGAAACCAAACTAGTAATTTAAGTTATCTTAAAAGCTCCTGCGATGGATAACTTTTCCTAACTAACATCTTTGTGAACTGTGATTACAAAAAGAACTACGTCCTCCACATTCATAGGCGTTTTCAGGAATAGATACTGGCTATGGAGACGTGCTTGCAAGTAGTTGGAGTTTTAACACTTTTTATTGTCGATGAGTGATGAGTGAAGCATCTCCTGGTACTTTCTGAGCCCAGTGAGTCTATTGATGCATTGATTTTATTAGCACATGGCCTTTCCATTCATTTTCCGAGGAAGGAAAAATTTTAAAGAAATATGAACGTGTCAAACAATTATTCCTCTTTTGTGCTTGAAAACAAGAAAGAATTTCGGAAAATATTGGGATCGTAAAACAACTTAATATTGAATCATGTAGGTAGTTCTTAGTTATACTGAATAAAGAAGTATAAGATTCATAAATTCTTCTTAAATGCACATAACATGTGATGTAATGTACAAGACGCATTATCCAAACGGCATAATAAATTCTTCTATGTTTAATCCAGCCGTAAACAATCTTAGTTGTCAAAAGAACCTACAGAATTACTTCCAGGCAGCATAAGACACAAACCGAAAGCTGAGTTCATGCAAACAGATCACACCCGCTATTTACAAAGAACTTACGAGGATAAAAATCTTGTGAAAGGACATCATGCAGTGCATGCAGATGCTTTCTGACTTTTCTCTCTCTCCTTCACTAGAAGAGCTAAGAACGACCTCTCATTGCGACATCACTGCAAACAGAACGCCACGTGTCTCCGTTTTCGGAGACCCTTACTCGGTATTCCTCCTCCTTTTTGCGTACACATATCCTCCCGTTCCTCCTCAGCCCCACTCCCACTGCAACCGCCACAGCCGCACCCTAGACGCCCTCTTTCTCCCACATTCCATTCCCCAAAAGCCTTTCCGAACAAAGCGCCAACACACTCCTGAAACTATGGTTCAAAATTCGCTCTGCTACGCCCTGTCACCGACACCATTGTAACGTAGGCAGGTGTAGCGAATCGGTTTAAAGAGAAAGATTTTGACGAGAAGCGATCCACGAATCTGTGCCAACCATTTTGAAAGCCCTTCTCTAAGTCTCTCTCTCCGTTTCGCTGTTTCTGATTAAACTCTTCCCACTCAAAGGCTCGCATCGGAATACTATATTTGAAAGCATTATTCCTTGTTCCAAAGACATACCTTAGATTCCAATCACAATATTATAATTAAATTAGATCTACCAGAGGGTTATGTTCATTGATAAAATACGGGTGGATGAAATGCGTGTTAAATGATTACATAACCTCATATGTTGTTTTTTTACATGTAAAAATCCATTTTTAGGCGCTGAACGCGGAATTTGATTTAACCGATGCCTATGATAAATGATTTCAACAATCCTAATTTCCAGTTAATTTCCACTCTTGGAAGGTAATCCGTTTGATTTATAGTTCGCAAAAGGCATGACAGCAGAGAAAAATACCGAAATGTAGATTAAAATCTTAGTACATATTTGCAATTATGATCTTTAAATTTGAAACTTTCCATAATCTCCTCCATAACTGCAAAAGTCGTATCTGTTATAATAGCAGCTAGTTAAATATTGTATTATATTAGACACTTTGAGCAGTAATGTTTTAGAATTCCAGTCGAAGCTGAGATAAGGAGTCTTGGAAATTGAAATAATTCATTGAGAAACTTATACAACTGTTTAATGTCTGAACTCAGATTTTTAAAATTAATAACCCTATAATGTCAACTTCCATGAAATTAAATATATAAAGTTGACACTGTGGTATTATAGAGGAAGCTAAGACTATGATTGAGAAGCAGAAAAATATTACGTACCTCACTAGACAAAAGACTTATGCGTCGAATAATAATTTTATGTAAATTATCCACAAAATCCTCCATATCTTTATCTTACCAAAGCAGGAAAGTTAACTCGATAATCAATTAATTCCATATGGGTCTAATTCGATTTAACCCAAAGACAGTAGTGAAACGCCCAAATTATTTTCACACGCATATGTAGAGTGTTCTAAACAATATCAATTCATTCTTTTTTATTCTCAATTATAGTTTCCGTAACGATATACTCTTCTATTTGATTTCCTTAGTACTGCTACCCTTAAAACTCACTTCCCTTTCAACCATAGTCCGTTTTCCTTATTCTATCGCACCTCTCTCAACTCCCCTTTAAGCACAGTGATGCTTAACCTTATCCAATCAGTGCACTTTCAGAAACTGGGAGCATCCACTACACATTCCTTACAACTCAAATTGCCACCTATAAAACAGCCCTGACATTTCTTGGAAAGAAGAAAGATGTAAACACATTCTACCCACTGCCTTTATGCAGCATACGCTTGAAAATATTAAAGGATATCATACCCTGCCATACACTTTATCATTAACTTAAGTACTAAATGAAGGCTAGATTACTAGGTGGCTAAAGTAAGATTTATTCTATCAATTTTTATATTTTTCATCTTTTGAAACTGACTTGCGTAAAAATTGAGATTCTTTTACTGTATAGGCCTTGTTTACACAGTTGAAACTAATATGCGTACAAAATGAGATATTGTACAAACACAGCCTCTGCTGTAAGAGTTTTCATAAATGCATTTATAACCAAACTATTCAAATAAGATGGATAAAAAAATCAAATAAGATGGATACATAGGTAAACCAATTGAACGATAGTCCGTGAATGGCAAGACCTTGCAATAACAACACTGATATAAGGGACACGCGGTCACCAGATTGCTCCAACAGCATCTTTTGACGGTTTCCCAAAACCGAGTTCCCTATCTCTTGATTCAAGTAGCTATCTACACTTATCATAGTGCCTGGTGAATACAGGAAAATTGCCGGCCCTTCTTGGAATCGAACCAAGAGTCGCTGCTACAGAAGACGAAAGTTTTATTCATGTAAGATTGAAGTAAGCCTATCGATACGTTAATGACATTGAACTGAACAACAGTACAGAACAGAATTATGTCGAATTAAATACCATCGAAGCTTGAAAGGTCTTCATTGATTTGCATCAAAAAGAAAATTGGGTTTATGATTGAGTAGTAGTATTGTTAAAAGTTACGCCGAAAGGCGGCTTGCAGGGTACTAATGTAGATGTAGACAGTTGAGGTAATTTCGCACGTGGGCCCCCACCGGGAATCGAACCCGGGGCCTCTTTCATCGAAGTCGAACGCGTTGCCCGCTTGGCTATCCGGGAGTCCACGAGATAAAGTCTCACATAACATACTATCACAAAATCATAAAAATTTGAATCCTACCAATCTGAGATACATTTTACATACGCATTTATTTTATCGAGTAATTCGTAGTCAACAGCAGCAAAAGTCATCAAAATACATTCTTCAAGATAATTAAATACTTATGAGTATGTTACGAACCTTTTAAGAGAAAATAACGATGAAGTCAATCCCCTTATGGTCATTAAATATGAGACATATATATCAGATTCCAATATCGTCCAAAGAACAAACCTTCTAGTTAGTTATGGCAAAATGCATATTCTACTATACAAGTACTTTCCAGAAACTTTATATTTAAAGTAGAGCAGATAAACGTAGATAAAGCTGGATTAAAACAGTATATTTTAGCTCAGACAGACTATAATGTAAATGGTCCTAATTCATAATAGTAATAATAACCCATGGTCCTTTCTCTCTACTTCTATCCAAAATCAGATAAAAATTAAAACTATTAAGAATATTCTCTTATTTTTTATGCATTTTGCATAATACATTATTGGATACATGGGTATTTACTGTTCATATCCATGTATCCGATTTTATATTATGTGAAGATGTCCAGAACATAGATGAAACCAGTGGTAATAAATATTTATTCTGTGAAAATTGCACGGTTGTTTTCTTCCTGGATAAAGATAATCTGATTTATTTGATACATTTATTAAGCATTTAGTATTATTTATACGAAATAAAATCAAATGCCGTGTGTTACAATGCAACACCTACCGTGTTTTTTACTATTTAAATTTTAATAGGTACTATAAAAGTTCTTTGATATTTTTTACGAGCAACCTATCTTGTAGAAAATGTTATCTTTGAAATGACCGCTAACCGTTCAAGCAGCAATCTGAAAATTGGTTTAGAATTTACCATTCATTACTGATCTTCTGATATCACCGAAAAATAATTTTTTAAACTCTTGTACGACGCTAGGAAAGTGGATAATAAACTGCAATTAAGGGAATGAGACAAGTAAGTAGGAGAGTACGCCTGCAGACGAAGTCTCTTGGGAAGAGTAGATTCGTGCGCGAAAAGAGCTGTGGCTGTTCTAAGCTTCCAATTCCTTAGAGAGAAAGGAAATGGAAAAAGGTTTCAGAGGCATGGACGTGTTGCGGATGAAAGGAGAGAAAATGAGACGAGGAAAATAGGAACGACGTAATGGGCGTATGAGAAGGATAAAATAGGAGAGTGACCGCACAAAAGGAACTGAGATAAGGAAAATTAGATGCCTATTTCTGGAAATCGAGATAAAAAGCATTCCCTCCGATCGAGATACAAGGAAGTGAGATAAAGAGATTACCGGTTGAAGGACTTCATGAGAGATAATTAAAGCTCTTTTGTTATGGTATCTTGAAGAAAAGGTCAATTCTGCTTATTATTATTTGGTAATTGAACTCGGTTCTAACGGATAATTATTTAATGTGGGAAGGATCTCGAAGAAATATTAAGTTATCACGCACACATGCAATCTGAGAATTAGAAATCGGTATCAATTCAACTATATATAGATAAAAAACACTTCATTTACTTAAGTCGGTATAATTGCTTCAAAATAAAGAAAATAACTTTATATCCTTAATATTTATCAAAAGACCTCTGTGTTGAACTACGATTCCTGAGTTCCTAAGCAATTCTTGAGTGCAATAAAATATTCAACTTAACTAAAGCTTTTCTTGATGATAATGTATAATTAAAATCTATCCACATCTGGTATACGTATATTACAAGGTGTGCTGTAGTGTATTCTATAAAATATAATACCTCCATTAATCCATAATCGATTTCTAATTCAAGTAAAGGAGTTTTCTTTGAAAAATAATGGCCATAATATGTATCGAGAAGAGAAGTAAGTAGTTATTAATATTAAATCCACCCAAAAAGATAAAACTCGCAAATATTTCAGAGTGCGCATTATTTTATATAATATTAATATACTGAATCGATCAAGATATATAAATAATACTTTCTTCAATAAAATATATTAATCTCTATTATAATATAATTATTGGAATGTTTGATTTATTAATTATATCACGCAAAATGAAAAGCTAATAAATCGAAGAATAGAAATTTCACGGAAATTTCCTATTTCAACCCCTTAAACTACTTTAAGTGGAGGCCCCGGATTGCCATGATTAATCCTTTAGTATAAATCCTTATTTAATGATGTTAATAATATATAAGGCGGAGGACAATTTCCAATACGAAGGTAGCATGAAATCATTGTATTAAAAACTAACGGCAGAATTCGTTTCTTATCTTTCATACGATCATGGTGAAGAGATAAGCTCTCCTTATCTCGACGAATTCATCTCTTGTCAAAACTTTCGAGGACACTGAATCATCTTATAATAATGCAAGATTGGATTTACTGAAGCATAAGCTCCTAGTCATTCCGTTCCCTCCAAATATCTTCTCTTTTAAAATATGGGATTTCAAATTCAGGACAATTTTTCGAATCATTCGTCAGAGGTTATGCAGCTTGAACTAAGATATAATGATGCGGCATATTTTATAGAGCTTTAAAATGTTTTAAGATCATAGAATAAAGCAGAAGCCAAAATTGCTAAGCAACTTATACGTTAACTTAAATATCACCCGACGATTTTCAAAACCTTCCAGAATACATTGGTAATTTAAATGGAAATTAAGATTCATGGTATTAGCTCAGGTCTTCTGAAAATACAGCTTAAAGAATGAAGAGAGGTGCTGCACTTTTTCCATAACATTTTCTATCACGAAAAACACGACCAGATTTTTAACAATTCATTGTCGTCATCAGATTCATCGTTAAAATCGTCATCATAGCAATAACCGCAAACATATTTAAATCAAGAAATAGATCAAACTAGAAATTATTTCATCCACCTTTGTCCAAAAATGTATATAAAGAAGGAATTTCCCAACTAACTATAAACCAATTATCGCTAACTAAAAAGGTTTAATTATGGAATTGTTTATCGCAACCAATAACAACAAGCCTAATTTCAAATAAGTTATATTGTTATAAAGATTAGAATACTCGAATAGATTTATTCTAATCATCTTTAACTGAAAAAGTTGTAGCATCTTTCAGAAAGCTTTCATATGGAATATTTTGACAATTTAATTATAAAATTTCGAATTACCATATTCTCCTACCCATTTAACAACTACTTTGGCATCAATAGAGATGAAATAATTAATTTAAGATGCCTCTGACTAAAAATACGTACGAAGAAAATATTAATCCACTGCCATTAGGATAATGTTTTGATTCGTGTGTTAATCACTATAAAATCTTCTGATAGTTCATTCTTAACCAAGTTACGGTGATTTCTGGGATTAACTGGGTTAAGCTGAAACCAAGTTATCTTCCCGCAGTATTTACCTTGATACTATTTACTAATGCAGGTATATGCACCTTCAGTGCTCGTGTATTGATATTGAATCTTGAACGATAAACAGGGCCGATGAATAGCAATAGCCTGCATCCAATCCCAGACCTCAGATAACTCGTAAACAAGCGATTTAAGCAAAATACAGACGTGCCCAGCCCTTCCTGATCGAGAAACCAAGTGCGAATGGATAGCGACCAATTCCGAGTTCGGCTAGGATAAGATAGAGATCAGCGACTCTAGGACGGGGAATAAGCCGTGGAAATCTCGAAGGTGTCGTGAAGCCGTAGCTGGAGTGCACCCAGCACCGGCAATGATCGTATAAATCCGGATTTATATTTGGCAATGGATAGCTACAAATGTTCCCCCACCCTCGGCCACGGTGAGAGGTGCGGTGAGGAACTGCCACGCATAACACCAGATCACCTAGGAGACACGTTATTCGAGACTATTTGCGGGATTTTGGTTGTGAAAGATGTTATCGGCTGAGGTATTTAAGCATTATAACTCCAGCTTCGACAAAGAGGTCGTTTTGCGGAGGAACAATTCCACCGTTGCGCAGCATGGAAGGCATAATAAAATCGGAACGTGACGATGTACCCCGTGAAGTTCTGAGAGGAATCTCGGGGAAGAAAGTTTCAGATTTTTTTTTGAATAAGGTTAGCGGAAAACGGAGGGATGGAATGGGTTATATGTGATTCTTGGTTTAGAGAGGTATATGGAGATTTTGGAACGTACTACAGTACAAAAGATATTCTTATCGATTTTCGCTCCGGAAGATACCTATTTAAAATTTCTTTCGCGTACTCGGATATTTATCTAAAATTTCTAGTTACGGCAAATTTAACCTGTTTATAAGGCCATTATTTTACAATAGGCCCGTATAAAATACAACCAAGCTTACAATGTAATTTAAAGGGATAGAAAGGAAACTTCCTCCTTCTGTCAACTTTATTTAGATTATAAATTAACTTTCTTTCCTCCCATGTATCTCCTATACATGGTCATTTCCTTCCTGGTAAAAATTAGCCAAATAAGACTACAATTTCAATGTCAGAAAATGTTATTCAACACGAACATATTGGCAATTACGAACATTTTGTTAATTGAGGGATGTTGTAGCTTTCTAAGTAAAAGGTGAGTACGAAAAGCTTTTCAACTAAAATGATTTTCAAGAATCAAATCTGGGGAAGAAATTTTAACTTTCCCATGGTTATGTTTTCTCAGTATTTCCAAGTAATTCTTCGTTTAATAATTTTAAACACAGATTTTTACAAATCTTACCAAAAATATTCAGTTATGATATTGTTTTATCATGCGCAGTACTCATAAAATCATAATTCACTCATAAGGTTCCATAATCAATGAAGCTAAGTTTCTTTCGTTCGATAAAAAAAAAAATATATATATATATATAATTA